>JABFPB010002020.1:0-22035 GCA_022817645.1 Ceratoteleas bidentatus
TAAGATACGGCAAGTTACAAGAAGGTACTGAAAAGCCACTATCGAAAAGACAGAACTCTATAGTTTAGCGAAAAACATATCCAGCGTAAGGCAAAAGAGTCGCAAGGAATGAAGGGACTTACAGACAGCCAGTCACAGCCTCGGCTAATCGGGAGGTGGCCTCCAGAGGTTGGTCGCGAACTGCGTGGTCGATCGGGAGCTGTCGCGGGATCCGTCCGTTGGTGCCGGGCTGCCAGATGGAAGAGAGCGATGAGAATCCGCGGCGCGACGCCTAGACCCCAAATGGCCCCCTCCACTTGCTTCCCTCTCCATTCTCCTCTAAATCAGCAGCGATGTCAGTGCGCTCTTCTGCCAGGGCCTCGAAATGATGGCTGGAGGTCCGGTTGCCTTCCTGTAGGGGCTTCCTACTTGACTCCTGGTCCGACGACATCCCCTCAGGATCGAGCTGCGAGCGGGGCCTCGCAGGAAAAGTGTCGTCTGCGAGGAAAACCCGACGTTACGGGAGGCTCGACCGCGGGCGACGGCAATGGGGTCCGCTACTCCACTTCGCGGATGGCGTCCTCGGATCCAGGGCAGCCGCGACTCTGACAGGCGCCGAGCGCACTCCCGGAAAGGCGGCGGCAACAAGCCGGGGTCAGAGTCTGGCGCGGGAAGCTGGGTGGCGAAAATCGGCCGGAAGGTTGCATCCAGGTTGGTCCTGGGTTGGTGGCCGGTGGGCAGGTCAGTTGCGGTAGAGTAAGAGAGAGAAGTAGAGACAGAGAAAACAAGCGTCGGGGATTTGAAGGCCTGCTTTCGACAGGCGCCGGCCGCTCACAGCGCTGGCCAATCAGACAAGGCCATAAGTAGCCGCAGAAATCGGTAGCTGCGTTGGTCGACAGGTGTGGTGATCCAAATGACCAAACCCCCGGAAAACCACCCCCTTCTTAGGGCTACATAATACGGCACATTAAGGGGGAAAGAAAAGATTCCCGAAACTAAAGTTAGTCGCTGAAAATAAGATAAGGTAAATTACGATAATGCAAATTTCGAACATACTTAGAGAGCGCAGTACGCAATTTCGATACGCAGATAAGATAAGAAAAAGGGACGGTACATTTTAGCAAGCCATTCGCAGATTAGGAACAGAGCGATATTAAGAAAACACCAAAAAAAATCTTAAACGCAAAACTGAAAAGAAATACATTTAAATAAACTATAACTACGCTAGGTCATGCAGGTTTCGGCTTCACCTCGGCCATCCATCGTACAGCCCGGCACCATGCTAAAAGAAAATGATTTAGAACGAGTTTTAACGGGTCACCAAAATGACCCGTTACAACTTCTCCTTCAGGTATTCAGTTATTTGCAACGTTGAATTCAACGTTACACGCAAACCTTCTGCTGCTTTGTATGTGAAAAAACGATCTGCTGATATTTTTCCATCCTGGACAAGTTTTTCCCAATCATTCAGTTTTTGTAACGCATCCTGTAAAACCTGTGAAAGTAAACGTATACAGGATTGTAGCAATGCTAATGTAGTTTAACTACGAAATGTAATGCCATTTTTATTATTGTTTACTTGAAAGTACGAGTTTCCTACGGAGAGACCCTCTGACTGCATGTTTAAATTCAGAGCATCGAAAACATCATTCATCCACAAACAAAAGTGACTGGTTTCGCCTGAATCCTGTAAATTTTTGTACGTGTTTCGTAGAACTGCAGTCCTCTAGCAACGGATGCACTGAAAATCTACGATATAAAATAATATTAGCATCGGTCTAAAAAGTATTGTGCGACCTTATGTTTCAATCAATATTTGATACTTCCAAAATTAGAATACAATGTATCAGCCTTCATGGAATTGCATTATAATCAAAGCCCATGCTTTAAGTAATTGCAGAACATTCAAACATTTGCTAAACTAATAAAAAATACAATATTCAGAATATAAAATACCTGTGTTGCCAAATACACTCGCATCTTCATTGCATTAGAGGGGTTCACGTGATTTGCTGTCAATTTAGGACAAATTCGTAATCTCGTTGCTGTAGCCATGGGTCCACTATCTTGTTTAAACAATTCTTCGATGTATTCCCATTTTATTGAAGCACCAGCATGCTGCATCTGCACATAAAGCGCATTCAGTTATAAAAGTATGATTTGTATTAATTAATACATACAGTTTGGATTATACAGTTACATATCATTACTTCAAGTTAAAGTTAGTTAAGTCGCTGCATTAAAAATTTTTATTTTACAATTCGTTGTACAAAAATCTTTTGATTTTGCTGTGATACCTGGAATTCATGCGTTCCTTTTGGGTTTTGCCATCGGTTACGAATAGTTTTTATTAGATGCGGAGTATCTGATAAAATGAAGACTTTTCGCTCATCATCCATGGGGTGTGTGAAATAACACTTCCCAGTATTTAATTTTCCATTAACTCCAAAAGTGTTCCAAAACTTTCTATTGGTTGCAGCGCCGTCACTGATAATGGCATGAATCTTTGCCCCTGCTCCCTCTAGTAACGATATAGCTGCAAAAATCGGAAGGAAAGAATTCAACATTGTACAAATGGAATAAAAAATGTGTACAAGTAAATCCAGTAATGAGAATATTAATTCAAAAGAAAGGAAGATTACATATTCAACAGAAAGTTATTGACTTTTTATGTATTGCGTATTGACAAGTAAGTTCGTTCGGTTATTGCAATTTATACCTATTACAAAAAACCGAACGAACATATTGGTCAATGCAATACATGCAGTGTCATCTCTGATGATGATATTTAGACAATATTTGAATTTACCTCTTACAAGTAACTGGCTTAAAACGTTTCCAGGAGTTGGACCATGAGAAGCAAAAACAGCTATCGGTTGAGCAGAAGTTTCAAACAATGGTTGAAACATAAGTACTAGGGCATAGTCCGCCAATAGGTCCACATCCGCTTTTGGTGAATCGTTTGATTTCTTTTTTTTCGGCTTCGCAAATAAATTTTGCTCCAGTTTGCAATCTTCATTTAATTCCTCATCGCCATAGTCAATCAGACCTTGGTATGTTAACGAACCACTTTTAACGTGTACACTTTTGCGGATCCCCATTTCGTCCAGTAACAGAATGCCGTGCTTTTCTAGATCGGTTTTTTGATCGAAGGACGCGTTTAAAAGACTGAAAAAGTTTGGATCAAATCCGCATTTTACATCAATGGACGCTAGGTACCTATTGAAGAAAATAAATTTCACACGTTATTACATTTTATGTTATGAAAGTATAATATTAAACCTACTGTTTTAATTGAATTTGTAATATCATTATTCTACTATAGAGTAGTAGCAAATAAGTACAAAACACAATTTGAATAAGTTGTATAATTTTGCAGAACAAAGTATTTTATTTATTAATTCTAAACTCCACTAAGTAAACTGAAAACTTAATATTATATTATCAGATAAAGCGTATGTATTTTACCGTCGTATCGTACGCACTGATGGGAGAGGTAGTATTTTGTTGTCTCTTAAGAATCGGTAAGTCTTTGGTGAGTTCATGTGCAGCATTAGAGCTATAAGAAGCCAAGCATCTGTTGCTTTTAGCATTCTTTAGTTTACATGACGCATAAATTTGATGAACCACTGCTTTTTCATGGTTACCAATGCTTAATTCGGACATCTTTGTTTCTAAATCGGTTTCGTTCAATTTTTCTATTTCCTCACGTTTCACGGACAATTCCTTTCGCAATTCTTGAACAGTTCGGTCAAGGTTTGCCTTCTGCCTTTTAGCTGATTTCAGTTCTTTATGCAACTCATGCAATTTCCCTTGATCGTTTTCCGATAAGTCGGAACAAAATCTTCTGCGCTTCACAGAACCATCACTCTGCTCTAACCGTTTCAATTTTTGCTTTTGATTATACTTTATGCTGTCACATGGTTCGCACTTTTTCTTCCTTAACAGCAACAACTTGCAATTATCATGTCGCAACACATTACACGTATCAGTATGAGCAACAGAGGTATTTAAATCGAAATCATTGTTGCATCCTACGCACAAATTGCACGTGCCCAGAACTTTTAAAACATGTTGCAAATCATTCATGTTTTCCAGGGCAGTGTTTTGTAAACCTATACAAGTTACATCGAAAGGCCTGCTCATTACGTTGACTGAAAAATGTAAATCAGGTTTGATTACAACATCAAACACAGAAACACTTTTCGGTTTGCCGTCAACGCTTTTAAGCTCCACTTTTGTGAGGCTGACTCTTTCGGAACTTGCTATAAGAGTCCAGTTTGCAGGAAGCACGAAGGATTTAGATTTTTGCAAATACTCAAACGTGAGCAGTGTGGACGTAGCTGCACTTGCAGAGGAGCAGCTTGCATTGGAAGTCTGCTCGTTGTGCTGTGAATTTGATTGTACTTCTTTTAATACTATTTTGTTGAAATCTGTGTCAACAAATTTATTTCTATTGCTTGGACAATTTATTTTGGAATACTCATTTGTCTCTGGAAGGAATCTGGATGGTACGGCGCCTTCCCGCAGTCGTGGTTTCTTATAAGGAGCTCCCTGTCAAATAGAAACACACGTATTGTAACGATAATGAAATGAAAAAATGTTTCAATACAATATATATTATAGCGTATCAATAATTTAACCTTTGATATTATAAATTATTGAAATCGCGATTTTAATGAAACAATTTTTACTTGCATCAATCATTTAAATCACAAAAACATTGGTCATACGTAAGCAAAAAAAATGTTTGACAATGCTATAATATGAATAGAATAATTATAATTTATACAGATTTATATATAAATTTGTATAAATTATTTTATTTATACAAATTTATATTATTTAATTTGTAAAAATTTGTATAAATTTGTATTAAATAATTTATTACAAATTGTAATAAAGGGAAGCAAATATACTATGTTGATTAAAGTCAGATTTTTGTTGATTTGTTCAAATCATGATTTCTGTTAACATTAATAAATAAACATTGCAGTTGACAAAAACTGTTTCAATTTGATACAATGATACACATGTACACAATCCTATAGCTGTGCATGAAATATCAAAGTAATGTGTATATATATATATATATATATATATATATATATATATATATATATACACATTTATCATGCATAAATATGTATACAAAATAAAAATATATTAACAAATGAAAAACAAATTTTATACATATTTCCTTCAACATAAGTACACTGCATTGTTTATACTTCTGTATTCACAAATTCATAAAACGACAGAAATTAGACCGTGAAACACACAACAAATATATATTAATTAATTTTTGTGATCAACAATATAGTTTATTCAGCCTAAAAGCTTATTTGAATAAAAAAAATGTTATACGTATACTGAATGAAGTTAAATTTATCTGTACAGAGTGTATACAGTAATTGTAAATTTATTATAGGAAATGTAATTTTATTTGTAAGGTACGTACGTAATTTATACGTAAGTACTATTTGTATGAATTTCAGTGAATTTTATTATACAGTTTTATTTTATAACGTAAATGAAATTTTTACAACAGTTATTATAACTGTAAGGTTTTCAATACTAATTTATTTTTAATTAAGAAATTCTGAAAATTAATAAATGCTAATGTTAAACGTGAGCAGAAATAAGTTTTAATTTTGCAACTGAAATTTAACATATTATGACATTACAGCATTTAGAAATCCATATAACATTTATATCTGTTACAAATGTTATAAACAATTAAAACAATTGATTTGGGTACATAAATAATTACCGTAATAACTATATTTGTACTTACTCGACCAATTTCCTTTCCATCTGAATCATACAATATTTTTTGATCTATAATGTCAGTTGGTAAAAAATGCTTTCCACAAACATAAGCATTTTTACAATTTATTAAATCGGTTCTACCGATTATTGTACGCCAAGCCAAACGATCTTCATGTGCTCCGATACAAAAAGAATGTTCCACAGTATTAGCATCGTGACCATCATTGCTATTGCACTTTTTTACACAACACTTCGGCATTTTACTTAACACTGTTTCTCAAAAACAATTTATTTGCACGTCTTCAATTAAAACACACTGAAAAACAGTTTCGATCGTTTCGATTGCTCCGTTTAAATTCTGAACGCCATATTAGGTTAGTAACCTGTAAACATAAGTCACGTGATCACTTCAAACATCCACGTGATCACGTGATACCCGTGATAAGCAGCGATATTCGCTAGCGCACTCTGGTGTCGTCCATTTTTAACAGAACAACGAAACCTACTGAAAAGCATAGCTCGTGTCAGTCCCCTGATCAGAATAATCAGGGGCTAGTGAAACCTAAATTCAAAATTTATATTCAATATTTATTTAAGAAAATTTGATTTGAATTAAAGTATATTACGCTACAAGAGTAGAACAACAGTGATTTCATACGATGGTGAAAATAGCTATATGAGACGAAGGCAAGGATTGCGATACCCAAACTGTAGACAATAAAACGGTTACCAACTTAGAAATTACTCTTTCGTGTCGTATAGCACGTGGCCTTGTCTTGTGTAATATTTTTTAATATATGCTTAAGATATGTACACGAAGAAAAAATATTTCAATAAAAAGGCCACACTACCATTCAGCTCCGCACTGTAGCTGAACCGTTAACAGGTACCCTCGCGGAAGGGTCCCGACTTATGAATCGGGACATAGTCGGGCAGAGTCGGGACAAAGTCGGGACACGTAATTGCGATAGAAATGGCTGAAACAAGCCAAGTTATTGTTAAAAACATGCAACATTCCTAGCGATCGCACTTCCCTTGCGAAAAAGCACGTATTATGTAAGAGAACAGATACAAAAGTGGAGCCGCCTAAAGCTTGAGGTTATGCGGCTTTACCGACAGTGCAATGCGTGTGGCGTTGGCGCACAGATGGCACTGAAAAGTGAGTTGACATTCAGTTTGATTGTCAGTTTGATTAGAGGAAGGCCGACACCCTGATAGCCAAGGGTAATGCAAACGATTTACGTAATGTTTGCATAAATCTAACTCAGTATTGTCAAGCTATATTTACATAAATCGTTTACAGATTTTCAGATTTATGTTTCATAGTGACATTAACTAAAACATTAACTAAGACTTATTAACTAAAACTGCTTCAGTAAATATTTTTGTATTTTAATGATGATTGTTAGATCATATTTGTATTTGTAAATAAATTATTTTAGTTGAATACATTTAAAGGTTAGTTTTTATGTATGCCATACACTTTCATGCCCAGTGAATCACACTGTTTCTAAATTGACCAATAATTTCCTAAAGCAGTTTGATTGTTCAATTATTGGTCGTTTTTTCCTAATTATTGTCCAATTTCGGGTGAGTTTAATGTTTGATGCACTGGGTGGCGAAGTCAGATGTAGTGGTCATCAAGGTTTGTTTCCAATGCTAATTATAAAAACTTAGAATCGGTGGCTTGGCGAGAAAAGTTTTTTCGTTATTTAAAGAATATTCTCATCACACGTTAATTTATTGACGAGGGCGATTTTTTGCCTGAAAATTGGCTTGTTTTGCACTAATTGTTGACTATTTTCGGGAGCGCATTTTTTTAGAAAAGTGATTTCTCGTTTTTCGGTGTTTATATTTGATGTTAAGTGTCACATCAAAAACAAGATATACGCAATTCTTGAAAATTGCTATCAAAAATAGTTATCAGTTGTTTCAAAACACCCAGATTTTCGTGTGTTTTGGAGATTTTAATGCAGATTTGATTGCGCTACCTTAATTTTTATTAATATAACGTAACAATTTTAGAACGAGTTTTGAGGTTAAGTGGAATCGAAGATGGGAGCGTTAACCTCAAACGTTCAATCATTAATTTATTCCCACAACACATCCGCGCTGATATCCGGAGATTCTCCGGAGATTCATGCTATGATAGTGTGCGTTATTTTTAATGTATTCCTATAAATGATTTATGTAAATTTTATGTCACATGGCTGAGTTACATTTATACACATTTTATGTAAATCGTTTCCATCATGTTTACATGACGTTTGCCTAAAATTTACATAACGGTGGCTATCAGGGAGAGTTCTGCAAGGAACGAGTGAGAATACGAATTTCCGCCCGTGTCGTATACGATATTTTTCCTTACGAGGGAGTGAGAAGCCCGCGTTTCCGCCCGTCAGGGTGAGAATGTGGGTATTCACGCCCCGAGAGAGGAAAAAATTGTTTTCTCACTCGGGGTGGAAATACTCACTTTCCCGCCCTACACGGAAAAAAAAATGTTGAACAAGTAAACGTCAAACGTCTGAAACAAATGAACGTTTACTTGAATTAGGTAAAAGTTTGACTGAATCAGCTAAACTATGGAGTTGAACTAGGTTTTCTCGTTTACTTGTCTCTATTTCAGGTAAATATTTACTTGAATTAGGTAAAGTTTTTTTTCCGTGTAAGTTGGGTCATAAAACTGGGTTTAAAATAGTGCCAAATTTTTCGACAATTTTGACATAAAAAGGGAACTTTTTGGACTCATAGTTTTCTTGGAACTTAGATTTAGAGAAACACAATTATGAAAAATCAGGCCATTCTGGTGATAATTACGAATTTTGACCGTTTGGCTTCTTAGTCCATCATCTCATAAAAGTAACTTTTTTGGATCAATGTGCGGATTACATCTGAAAATTTCTAAATAAATGTGTATATTTTATCTATTATCTTTACCTTTATCTGCCCACATTTCATTCGAAATTTGGGCAGAACATCAGCACTTATTTAAGTAAGTGTTTGAAAAAAAAGAACAGTTTAACGCAATCTGAAAATCTGAAAATCTCAATACAGATCCTTTTTTAGCTTTTCCGTAACCACAAACATTATCACATTTTATCCACACAATACCATACATATGGCGAAATAAGTAAAAAAAACTATCAAAAAGAGTCCGTTTGTAATTAGCTTTTGCTCGTTTTTTGATTCGTTTTCGATTTAAGTTTGAAGAAAATGAGGTCCATTTAAATCATTTTTCACTCGTATTAACCATTCCATACATGTGCTATATATATTTGTATATGCCACATATATGATCTACACATAATGTTTAAGGAGACATTTTTTAGTTTTACAAGTGACCATGTTTAATGGGGGAATTCGCGATGATGAGATGGGGAAGAATCAATGGGAAGTATTGTTAGGGAGGTACTATTGCAGTTCCATTGCAAGGTGATTGATGATCTGTGATTGCGATTTGTTCGTTTGCCATTTTTTGAGATGGCGCAAGAGTGATAAGCAATCAATAGACTGCGATCATTGATTAACATTCAATTCTAATTGAAAACGATGTGGGACCCAATCCACTCACACACTTATTCGTCTCTGAAGACAAATTGAAGCTGATTTCAATATAATTATTACCCTCCACTAATCCTCTTCAAACAACGAAATCCATTTATTTTTCAAAATTGTTTTAACAAAAAATCGTCAAAACTACTTGAAACAGAATTAAAAACATTATTTAAACAATTTATCTTCTCTCATTCTCATACAATTCTAGAAATTTACACAATCTCTAAATGCGGACAATTTATACAAACACATTTAAAAAAATCGTCCAATTTGAAACGTCATTAAAAATATCTTATTTAAACAATTTATCTCCTCTCCTCATAAAATTCTACCAATTTACATAACCTCTAATTTCCGACCATTAAAAAAACACGTTTTAACAAAAAATCATCTAAACTACTTGTATCAAAATTAAAAACATCTTATTTACCGTGACTAATGTGAATCCTTTCTCCTAATTTTCCACAACTCGGGTTGTCCCGGCGAGAAAAAAGCTTTTGTTGGCGCAAGGACAAAAATGGGCCGATTTATTAGGAATAAGTGTAGCGTTTGTGCAAGTGCAAAGACGACGGCAGAAAAGAGCGCGCGCTCGTTGGGGAAGTGACTTAGCCATAAATTAATTCCGCCGTGTGAGAGGGCGCAGTCAGGGGAGTCGAATCGCGAGACCGAAAATGGCGGAGATTACGCGAAATTATGCAAATGCGTGGCATTGTAAAGTGGCCGAGGCTGTTTTTCGTTTTATTGGAGCGGCCGCGCTATCCTCGCCAGCGCAGCCGAAACAAAAGCTCAGCTAACGCAGAAACAAAGGGTAGGGCGGGTAGATTCTCTCGGGGGCACACATGCAACGGATTTAACAACTTCCCTTGGCATTACTCTTGCACCCGACTTTCTTTTATTTCCGCGCCAATTCTCATATATACCTTTTTTTGGTGCCCCGCTCCTTTGCACTTTTATGTATGCCACGATTATCAAGCAACACCGCCGCGCCGCGGTTTTGTCCGTTCATTATGTAACTTGTTATTTTTAAGAACGCGACCTTTTTGTGGGGCGAACATTTTTGCGCAATCGCGCCCCTTTCACGGGAGGCGTCACATTTGTTTTCGGAACTTATTCTGTTTAGGAGACAAAAAAGGAGGCAGAGTTGAAATTAAAGTTTCGCGATTTTAGTTTATTGGTTCTTTTGTCATATGGCTCGTTGATTTAAGAGGGACGAAAAGATGTTATATAAGCCTACAAACGATGAAATATATGTGGGTCATAGAAAGTGTAAAAAAGAAGTGTGATTTTAAAGCTTATTTACTTTAATTCAATCAAAGTAGATATGCTTCATTTTAACAGTGCAACTTTGAAACTAAGCTAGGTTTATTTAAAATTAAAGCATATTTTAATTTTAAAGTGAAACTTCAAAATGAAATTATGCCCCATGTAGAAAAATTTTGAGGAGTTTTTAGAGGTTTTCAGAGGTTTTCAAAAATGTTCAAAGATTTTCAGAGATTTTCAGAGGTATTTAGAGATTTTTAGAAGTTTTCGGAGCATTGTTCCGAGATTTTCACAGTTTTTTAGGTAGGTTAGAAGGCCAAAGATTTAAAGTTGAACTTTAAAATTAAAGGCGAACTTGAATATTAAAACATAACACTTGGATTTATAACTTCAACTTCGAATTTATAGTAAACATGCTTGAAAACCTAGTTTAAAACTCAGCTTCTTTTTTTACATTCTGAGAAACACACTGAGAAAAATCATTATGAATGGAAAAATTCCTATTGTAAGAATCGATTCTTTTTCGAAAATGTTTTATTATGTGCCAAAATTCTTTGGTTTGTCCAAAAGGATATTTTAAGAGTGCAGTGTTTTCTTTTTTCTTAGAGATCCTATATAACTATACACATATTTATAGTTATCAAAGCACATGTGGAAATCTTGTGAAAATTCTAGCAAAAAATAATAGAGGAAAGGGTAAGATTAAATATTATGAAGAATATTGAAATATATTGAGACCTGGTAGGATTTCTGAGGTTTTAATAGTTTAAGATTTTTTTACCAGGAAAAGTAATTTGTGATATGTTTGCTTGTAACAAGTAAGAATTCTAAACAAAAAACAGATTAGTTTTTTGTTTAGACTTCGTTCTCTTGGGTTTTATATAATTTATACAATTCTCATGGATGAAATAAATGTTCAGAAAAATAGTTTGATTAGTTTGCGTTTCTAAAACATTTTCTGTTTTATTTGAAATTATTACATTCTTTCTGAAATGTTGAAAAACGTGACGTTCTCAGATATGAGTTGCTCTATCCGAATAATCTAAAACAAAAATATATGAAAAGATTTCAATTTTATACACTATGTTTTACATTAAATGAAACTTAATCAAATTGCAAGTTAGTTATACTGTCTGTAATACTTGTTTTAATTATTACTCAGATTTTCATTATAACAGATTTTAATTTCCAACTGTAATTGTTACGTTGTTTGCTTATAAATACATTTTCCTGCTACTGTTTACAAAAATTCACCACAAGTTTAATTATGAGCAATAATCAAATCCAATTTTACCTTCGATAATTTATATTTCGCACTTTATCCCGGTGCGCTTCAATCGAACGATTACTTTTAATAGAGATAACTTTCCGTGAGGACGTTAAATCGCATTATTTCGATTTCGAAAAAATGCATAATCAAACGCCGAGCGTGGTCTGAACGAAACAAATTTCCAGATAAACACTGGACGTTAATGAAGACTCCATTTTTTCTTACTTCCCGCAGAGCAATCAGCTTCACTTATCTTGTCCAAATAACGCGAAATTATCTTTACTATTACCGATTACTTTTTTCTGATAGACTTTAAATTAAATTATATCCTCCTGATATACTTTTAATTAATTACACCCTATCTCACACAAATCCCCAAATTATCAATCATGTCTCACACTTCGCCCGTTAACTTTTCCCCGATAAAAACCGTATTTTTCGCCGCCCAGAAATCCGCCAGATTCGTCGGGCTTGCGAATATTGGCCGTTTTTCAGTCGACGAAATTTACGGAAAACGCATTGTCCCGGCGCCCAAAAAACGGTGACGTCTTTTGTCGGGACTTTTTAAAGTTGACAAAAGTCCCCTCAGCGGGCGTTTAGGCGAGGGTCGGGATAAGTTGCAATTAATTAATCGAGCCGGGGGGCAGCACTCGGCAATTCACGCGTCAAGTCAAATTTAATTAATTATCCGACGAAAAGCGACATCGCCCGGACTCGGCAACTCGATTTTCAACTTCGCCGTTTACCACGATAAATTATTCGTCAAAGGCGCTCGCGCGCCTTCCGCCGATTATTTCACGGCGCCCCATTTATCGGCGCGATAATTGCGGCTTATTTCGGATTTTCTCAGCCCCGTTCGCCGGGGCTTAATTAAACGACGCAATTAAAATTATAATGCCGAGAGGCAAGGTGGAGCCGGGGAAAAGGGGGGGGTACGAGGGGGACGCGGTAGTAAACTGTAACAATGGCCGCGGGGGCCCCGGCTATTGTTGATGATAATTTTGATTAATTATAAGAGCGAGAACAAGCTCGCGCCTTGACGAACAGAATCTCTTGGAGCGATCGGCAAAGTGTTCATTAACTGCGCGTTCGAGTGGGTCTTTTTGCCGGATGGAAGAAAGTCGCCCGGAATTTTGTTCATTATAGAAAGCGCGGCGAAGTTTTTGTTCGGGTTCAGTTTCGGGGACGAGGTTTTTGGAAAGCAGGCGTTTTTAAGGGATTTTGTTACGTTTTTTGTTGGCTGAGCACTGATAGGAATATTGCTGTGCCATAAAAATGATCTTTTGCGTTATTATCGTTTTTAATGTAATAGAACGCTTTGCGAGGAAATGAATTCAATTTTGGGCTAAAATCGCATTTTGAACCGAAGAGCGATTTCTTTTGTAGGAAGGTAAAACATTTAGAATTTTATAGAAATTTGTTCGTAAAATTTTAACAGAGTTGACAAAATTTTCTTAATTAAAATAATTCACGACTTTCAAAATATTAATAAATGAATAGTCAATAATTAATAATTGATTATCCATAAGATAAGAGTAAAATGGAATTAAAAAAAAGTTTCTCACAATTTGAGATGCCTGAAAATGTTTATCAACTACTTGAAAATTGCCACACATATTTCAAGCCCAAGAACGATCAAAATAAGATACATAATTCCTAAATCATCGCTCATTCATTGCTCGGTGAAGAACTTGTTCTCGCGCTATTGTCTTTCCCCATTCACTATTATATCCAACATCAAGCGGGCGATGCTTCGTCAAAAAAAAAAAAAAAAAAAAAAGGGCGAACGTGCTAAGAAGAAGACGAACGGGCGGAAAAAAATAGGCGTAGCTGGATCCAAAAGTGTAGAGCGGCTACTGTGACTGCCGATTCCTGACCCCGGATTTGGACCTCAAAAGCGCCGACTTCGATCGCCTATATTAAATAGACCGACGAATTTCGCTCACTGGTCCGCAAATTAGATTACTCCGCGTCACTCAACAATTCATTTTTGTTGCAAAATTGTAAGGCTTCACAAAAACCACAACCTTAACATTTTTGGCGACATTTGAAGTCACTTCTAGTATTCCTTTAACCCATTCAGAAAATATTTCACGTTAATTCCGGAAGCATACAATTGCAGCAAGATATTTACTCATTTTTCTGACATGAAATCAGTTCATAAATATTTTCATTTCCTAACCTTAAAAATGCTCTGACAAACTTATTGTAACGGATATGCATGAGACAATCTGATTTTCTTTCGGCACAAGAGGACCCTATCAGCAAAGAATATTGTTCAATATTTCTATAGTGTTACTGTAATATTATGCGAACATTCGATATTACAGAAATATTATAGATATATTAAATAATGTTTTTGCTGATAGGGGAATCCCTAATCCAATGAATCAGCCGTCTTCTTGTGGAAGTTATAGTCAATTTAGTAAACAAGTCAATTTCATGATTTTGGGTTTGTTTCAGATCATATTCTTGTTGCAATAAGAATATTTCTATAATAAAAAAAAACAAGTGGACTGTTTGAAGGATGTTCTACCCCTATTTGAAAATAATGACACCGTCGCAAAACTGCGAAAATATATTCGTCAGGACACTACAAGAACTCACAAATTATTTCAAATTTTTTCACAACCAGGTTTCAGGCGTAGATCAATTTTAAGATAAGTTTTTTTTCTGTATCTTAAAATTGAATACGTTTTACTTGAATACGTTAGTTAGAGAGAAGCCGCTAGAGTAATAGACGACAGACTCTATTTGCTACACCGTTTTAATATGGCGGCGCTATTCTAACCAATGTATTGGGATAGGCAAAATTGTGCTTTACAATTCATTTATCTTTGGCTGCAGTCTCTGAAAAATTCTGAAATAATTCATAGATTATTTCTATAACTTAAGAAATATATCTTCGAAGTTTTGTAACATTCTCATAATTTTGAAAATTCAGCGGTATAATAGGTGTAGAATATCCTTAAGAGTGCTCCGAACACTTCTCTCAACCCAACACTTAAAAAAGAAAGCTGTATTAAACAATCACTTGTCTAATCCAAACAATTTTCGTCGATTTTAGACAACGCACTGTCTGATTCAAAGAAAAACTGTCTGATTTAGACAATGTCGCTTCTGTATTTTCTCAATGAAACAACTGCACTTCTGGCTTCTCTTAGAATTCGACAAATCAATATTTCGTCTCTGATTGAGCAATTGCAAAACACCGTTCGGATTTGCAAAACCGACTTGATTGACTTCTGCAACTTTATTTATCGCAAATTGTTCAATCGGCCGAAAACTAATGCGCAATCGGCCTATAGATGCCGCTGTGGTGGTTCTCCCCGTGATTGCGCCGCGCGCATTCGTCTTCGATTAAGGAAAAGTTGGCCGGCCGAAGGTCATTTCGCAAATTGCGCCCGGCACTTCCGCGGCGAAGAAAGGGTCCGCGCGCACCTTGCTCCATCTGCTTTCAGAAAATTATCGGCGCGATTGCTACTGAAATATCTCGAACGTGCCACCGACAAAGGGCCTATCAGCGATTTCCTCTGGAGCTTTTTTGTTTCGCCGTCGTTGCTTCGTTGCCGCGTTCTTTTTCGCTGCGGTGCGTACGCGCACCTTTTTTGTTTGCTCAGCGAGATTGCGAGAGACCCCCGGCTTTGGAAATTGAGCGAAGATTGCGGCCAGCCAAAGTTTGCTCTGCGGCCGCCGCTAACTTTGTTTCGCCGCAAAATATCATTGCTGGGCCGCTAAACCTTTGCTTCTTCAAATACTTTTTCTGCCTCGGTTATCGGCGACTTTTAGCATCCTCATTATTGGACAAGAATTGACCTTGCGTAACTGGAGCATCGACAAACGGAATCGTTGAGTTTTCGGTTCGACATATGTTTATTTTGACGGTTTTGTTGAAGTGTTCAAGCTGTTGGATGATTTGACGTTCATTTTCCAATATGTTTAATTTTTCCATCATTTTGTTTTCATATGACGCCTATTTTTGCACAGGTACAATTAAACTTTAAATTCTATAAAAAATAACTAACATATCTTGGATCTACTTTTTAAAATAATTTCTCTTAAAAAATACTAGAAAAATGAAAAAGAAAGGGTTAATTAAAGGATTGAAGAAACGGTTAATATGACTGTACTTTTTTTATGATTTGTTTTTTTTATTTTTTTTTCTGTTTCATAGGTTTTTACATCTTTTTGATTGTGTTGCTGTTTGTTTAAATTTGTACAATACAAGTATATAAAAATGTGAAAATTGACAAAAATCGAAATATTATTCCGTCGACTTATCAAACTGTAAAACGACTTCTCCTTAAAAAGCGAAACTTGTTGACCGACGATTTTTCTTGTTAGCAACAACAAGCATTGGGTAAATCCGCGGTGAATATTAGCCACCGACTTATTTGCACAAATGTATCGAAGCGCTAACTGCGAAAACGTCATCATCGGATGTCCAATGAGAGCGTAAGCTTATTATATGCTTGTCTTGCCGATCCGAGCGGTTCTCCATCCTTTCTCCGATCCATACGATACCTGATTGAATTCGATGGAGCATGCACTGCAGGCTAACCACCCAAAGGATACTGTGTCGAAAATATTCAGAATAACCTTACGCGTTCTTTATTTCTCAGTCAAAGGCAATGACTCCGCGCTGCGACTTACATTCAACACACATTTCAGACGAACTGCTCCGATTTTAAGAATCTCGTAAACAACCCGATGCATATTCCCTCAGAATTCGTTCACTTTTTGATCTATTCTATCCATTTCATTTGGGTTTGATAATTTCCCGAAAACTAAATTTTTATTTGTCATTCCCGATAAAAAACGATTTAAAACTCCAGATTTGGATCAAAACCTGATCTTAAAAGATCTGTTTCAGATTATTTTTAACCTGGTTTTTTTATTCATAAAATATTGTAATGGAAATAAGTCATCTTCCATAATAGTTCCACAAACGATTTTTTATACGGCTAAATTATCTCATATAATGAAATTCGACTAAACTATTTTTACAGCGATTTCGGCAGCAACCGGTTGCGAAATCGAAACAGCTCGCCATCTGCACGCGGAGTCGCACAAAAATGTTCGCTTTTCTGGTCCACTTGCATTTCGTGGCAGCACCCGGTTATTCATACGCCGATTCAACAGTTAGCGGAGCCACGAGGACAACCGATCTATCGATCGATCGATCGTATTACGCGTGCACGATACCCCGTGGTAGGAATTGTATCGATGTTGGGATCGATTGCAGAATCAACGGGATTGGGAAGGACGCGATATCGGGTTTCCATAAAACGTCATGATTAACCGAAGTAAACGAATATAACGTCGCACGACCGCAGTCTGTTCTGTAGCAGTTTAAAGTGTGCCCCGTCCGCGGTTTCCTGTATTTGTCTCACATTCCAATCATCCGACACCGACGGACTCGAACCTGGCGGCGGACGCGCATTTCCCGCCGGGAGATTCGCGAATCACGCTATAATGGCTCGGTAGTTAGTGCGGCCATGTTGGTTTCAGGATTACCAGTTTTGGGAGGAAAACATACCGGATGAAAAAAACGAACTTCGGGATAGAGAAATCAGCATGTGCGGATGTTTCTTTTTAAAGTTGAAAGAATTTATTTTCAGTCTAGAACAGCAGGTTTATTTGATTCGGAAATTAAATGTCTTGAAAATGTAATACTGATCCTTGCATGAGAAAGAATATAAATTAATATCTCTCGAAGAGTCTGAAAAATGTTCTGAAAATCTCTAGTGACTGAGTTGAATTTTGATGAAATATATTCAAAGACTGGCAGTGAAGATTGGAGATTTTGCTAAAGTTGCAAAAAGTGTCTTTGTTAAAAAATTATCACAGCTTTCTTCAAATGATATATTTACAGTTTATGTAAACATTGTTCAGGATTTTGCTAGATCTATCTTTTTTTTATTTTTGACTTCAGCAATTAACGGATCGGATTGAAGATGTATAATGTCTAATGATGTTGAGGGAAGTCTAGGTTTTACTTTGAGACCATCAAGGGGACATTACAATATTTTTTTAAGAAGAAATAATAACTTTTTGTCCCCGTTTCTTGCATGTTATTTATTGAAGTTTTAACAACGTTTGAAATTTTTTCGCGGGAAAAAAGCGATGCATCTTGAGTTGCAACTCCAACTGCATAGTGGTGCACCCGTGCACGGGCCTTTGGGAGAGACGCTGCAGGGCTCCACAGTAACCTGAAACCAATTGTTGTTATCAGGCCTGAAAGAATATGAAATTATCTGGAAAAAAATTTTGTATTTTCATGACAAAATGTTGATTATTAACAAAATGGCGAAAAAAGTGATTTTTTGCCTACTTTTTTTGCTACGAAAAACGTTAATTTTTCATAAAAATGTCTGAAGCTAGTACAACTTCCGGTAAATTATGTCTATTTTAATTTCCGAAAGATTCAACAAGATCGGATGAGTAGATCTTCTTGCACTCGACGTTATTTTTCGCAGCCAATTTTCAGCAGATTAAATTCGAACTTGGCACACACAATTTTCAAAGTATAATGAAGCATTTCTAAAGACGGATTTTCAATAATTTTTGAAACAAAAATTTTTGGTATTTTCAACAAAGCATGGTCACTCAACACAGCATAACTCAAGAACGAAGCAAAATTAAAAAATCCGTGTTTAGAAATGCCAGATTATAGAATGAGGATGAAGTGTGCCAAATTTGAAATTAATCGGATGAAAATTGTGGTCAAGAAATTAAGCCAAAATGCCCTTTTTTTAACTATTTGAATTTATAAAAGGGGGATGGGAATATTTTTTCAGGGTTTTGTTCAATTTTCTTTTTATCTGAAATTATGGATTTTAGCCATTGCACGTCTCCTTAATTTAAAAAAATTTAAAGTTTAAAGGGCTTGTTGATAAAGCAATTTGAACTTTGATCCATTCAAAGAAGTGAGGAAAAAATAAAAAAAACTCGACGTTTCATAAAATGACCCTAAATTCTATGCTAGCAAAGGAAGAAAACAAAGATGTCGTTTCAATCCGACATCTTTGTTTTCTTCCACCTTATCCGACTGACACCTTACAAGTGAACTTCGCCATCGACCAAATTCTTAGAAATTCTTCATTTTATATCTTTTCATAAACTTCCGTAAATCTTATTTATACGAATAAAAGTGTTTATATTTGACGAAGCACTTGACTTGTAAGGAATTAGGTAATTTATGACTTGTAAGGAATTAGGTAATTTCGAAAATGGAAACTTCGTTCATAAAAAAAACTGGTTTAGAAACCATAAATGGAACTTGACTCTCGAAACCATTGTGAAACTAAGTTTGGTTCAAATATCAATCCAATATTCCTAGACAGGTTCCATAATTATAAATCCATTCATGGAGCCCATCTATGAATTCCACTCATGGAACCTACCTAAGATTACTAGATGGATACTTGAACCAAACTTGGTTCCACAATGTTTTAGAGAGTCAAATTCAATGTATGGTTTCCAGCGAGTTTTTATTGTCAGGGTTGGACAATTTTTTTTCAAGTTTTCCCAAAGATTTCAACTACAGCTTTGTTAACAAGTCCATTAAATTTGTGGATACGTATCTATGTGGATACGTATCCACAAATTTACGTGTGTCTTTTTACACTGCATGGCGGTATAACTCACTGTCGATTTCTCAAACCAGCCTCGAAAAAAAAATTATCTAAATGTGGAGAAAAGCTAAATGGTAATGTATATCTTCAGGTTTGATCATTCTCTTAAACTAAAACAGCGAACTTTCACATATTATTATTATCTGAAATCACAAGTTTTTATATCTTTCATTACAGGTTTACGATCAATTCAAACTGTACACTTTTATTACAAGAAAATGATCAAATTCTAATCAAATTCTGACCCTTTACAACCCCATTCACCTTTTCACCCCCTTTCGATCTCTTTTTCGTAACCCTTTTTTTACCCAGGAGTTTAACCCAATCAATCCAACTATTTCCACAAAATCTCCGACTTCCCGTACGCCTATCTCTCGCATCGTGGCAGCTCGTGTTCAGACATGAGACCCCTCCTCATCCTCAAGCTCCTGCTAAACTGACATAAAAGTTTCCACTTCCCTGATCCACAATTAATTCGCGAAAAAAAGGAATTCCATTGAAGCCCTTGGGCTTCCCGGTAATTTTAGCCCGCAATTATACGCGCAACATTGTTATCGTGGGATTACGCCGGTTTGTCGCAGAGCGTGCGAGTGCGCCGGAGTGGATGCGGGGGGAAGAGAACGGGGCTGCGAATATGCTCACGTTCATGCGCGTCCGCTCGCTTATGCATAGGCATCCGTGTAAACGTGTTTGCTTATATTCGCGAGTCGATGCACGGTAGGACACACAACATCTGATACATATGAGAACGTTAGTTCTGTGGTTAGAAGCCCGTAGCGTGTGGTGAGTGGCGAAGCCAAAAGGATGAGGAAGGAGGGCGCAACCGAAAGAAAACTGAGTTTATATATAGACGCGGGCAAAAAAGGGAAAAAGGATCGGCGAAAAAATGCGTCGGACATTAATTTACGGCTGAACTTCGTTACACGAGACGGTCGCGACCGAACGACAAAGTGGAAGAAAAAGAAGGCGTGCGTTATCACGGAATTTAACGTATCGGTTGCAAACATTTGATTGCAGTGAGAGGAAAAAATGCGGATTGATTGCGACCGGTGACGTCGGGGTATCGTATGACTTGTGTAATTGGAAGGGTAAAAACTTGACACCACGAAGTCGCGCCTTTGACGAATTGTGCAATTCCGGATTGCCGATTGAACGATCGGTTTCAAAGAGTTCCTCGCGAGGAAACCGCATTCCGCCTTTAACCGGTTCGTCCACAATTCATCGGTTTTGATTGCGGAGACAATTCTGACAATTCCCAGTGATACTAATCAGCGGCGCTGAGTGATTTTACTTGCGTTTCTGCGGTCGGCCGTGTGTTTTGACAGGTCGAGTGAGGCATTCGATCGTCCCTTACACGATTTCAACTAGTTGCGCGCGGAGAACCGGAGGGGCGGTATGTGGGTTGTTTTACGATCGGGTGATGGGTTATGTCTCCAATATTTGAAGAGTCACTGCAAGAGCAAGAATACTTGTGAAATATCTTGTACGAAATGCTAGAAAACACTCCAAATTGATCCAAACACCTCGAATAGCCACGAGATTGGCTGAAAAACTGTCTCCACCGTATACCTGTGCCAATTTTCTCCCTCCTTTTTCAAGACAAT
This sequence comes from Ceratoteleas bidentatus, assembly GCA_022817645.1. Classification (NCBI taxonomy): domain Eukaryota; kingdom Metazoa; phylum Arthropoda; class Insecta; order Hymenoptera; family Scelionidae; genus Ceratoteleas; species Ceratoteleas bidentatus. The sequence goes on from JABFPB010002020.1 coordinate 21,078, forward strand.
GCTAATCCTTCGGTGAATTGTTACAAAAATAAGTCATTAAGTGCATACCTGTATATTGAATTTCAAACTTTTTAAAATCTCAAAATCATTTGAGATTTTCTTCAGATTTTTCCATTTAGTGTAAAACAATTGGAAAAACCGTATATTTTGTTCAATAAATGGATTTTTTGATGAATAAATCATTTGGAGTTTTGTGAATTTTTTAAATTCTATCCTTTTTTACCTTACACTGGGATAGTTTTACAAAATAACATTAGAAGCATAGGAGGCTGGTCTCAAATCAAAACAAAGAAACTAGAACCAAAACAAAGAGATTTTGATGAAAAACTAACCACATACAGATACATAACACACACTCTTAGAAATATTCGATTTGATTGAAAAAGACTGTCTTTTTGAACAAGAATTTCTTGTTTCAAATCATATTTTATTTCAAAATTTTAGTACAAAATTGTCTCTTTTATTTCAAATCAACAGTATGTTTCAATGAAAAATACCTGTTTTTTGAGGAAAACTATTTTCTTGTATTATCAAAAGTATTCTTTTTCATCGAAAAAGAACGTTCTTTCATCTAACGTATCATTTAAGATAATCTCATTATTTCAAGTGACAATTTAAAGGTTATGAATATTATATTGCATCGTAATTATTTACATCGATTTGTTTCAGTGCGTTTTACTTGACATGAAACATTATATATTTTTAAGTTAAGATTTGTTTTGAATGAAAACATATTTTGTATTTATCATTTGTTTATTCACAATACATATTATTACAAATTAAACTACATGAATCTGTTCACTAACTACTTTAAGATTTTATTATATTGTAATATACATTTGTAGTATTTAATTATCATTCTTTTTCCGTAACAAAGATTACCCATTTTAACTGAAAAAGAACGATTAAAAATTCCATTGCTTTTCACTGAAAAACATCTTTGTATTCATTCGAAAAG
>JABFPB010002021.1:0-22023 GCA_022817645.1 Ceratoteleas bidentatus
AATTAACCTAACTTTATATTTCTTATTATATAATGTAGTCTTATGTTATTCAAAATTACTTTACAATCCTATTACTCATATGCTTTCATTAACTTACATATTTCTATAACCAGTTTGATTATTAAAATGTATGACATACTACTTTATGATCGCAATAATTATCTCATAGATTATCACACTGAGAATCTTATGTTTCATAAATTAATTTTTTCACCGACATCAATTGAAAAATCCTCTTTTTAATAAGATTTTATTCGCTCTCTTCTAAAAACTGAACTGTTTCATAAAATAAGATTTATCCAAAGAATACATTTTTGCAAAACAACTGAATTTCCCTTTTCGGAGTCAGACTCGTAAAGTCGGAAGTTTTTGTTTCGGCGAGTTTGCGGTCAAGTCAAAATTGTAATCAAGTGCAGAAACTGGCGCTGGCATATCTATCACGATTAGAGCGCGCGTGTTTGCGTTCAGCGAATTCTGTCTGTGTGCGCGAACACACCGAGTTTCGTAAAATCTTGCGCAATATACATCTTCGCGTTTATTAGCCTGCGAGGGTTCGCGCGGCGCAATGCCGGCTGTTCCTTCTTCCCCAATCGGCGTCTCCCTTTCGCCCGACTGTTCTCTTCCGCGCGGCGGCGCGATCGCGAGAATAAACATTTCCTCTGTTACCGCGCCAACTTGTTCTTCTCTCTCTCTCTCGGCGACCCTCTCTCCGTGAACTCGAACATTTCGCTCGATTAACTCGGCATTGTTTGATATCGACAGGTTGCTGGAGTGTCGCGTAATATCAGCGACGACTTCGCAAATGGGCTCAGTTCTCTGAGTTCCTTTTTCGAATGTATACGATGTGCATTTTGAGGAGGTGACACGAGTAGTTTAGTGTTTTCGGGATCATTTTTTATCAGAAATGGCAAATGCGGGACGGGTAAAAAAGGTCAAGATAAAGTGGGTGATAGGCGGAATTAGACTAGCAAATTTGAACCAATGATGAAATATCAGGCGCGTGGACGGATTTGAAATTCAATGTGAATGTCAAATGAATAGGAAACTGTGTTCTTTTTTGTGTATTCGTGTTTGAAGCAGTGGCAATTTTTCATTTTGCTGCAGTTCGTAGAAATACGTTCCCGTTTTGTAGGTCGTTTCAGAACAGCAGTCGCGTGGGGCTAATTTCTTATCGCAGCTTGTTGGCTGTCAATCTCAATTTTTGGACAACTTGTTTTTTCGTAATTTGAGTATTAAAATGAGATGTAAATGTTTAACTTAAAAAAGTCATTAGAGACTGAAGTGATCTCATTCTAATTTAAATGGAGCACGAATTACACAACTTTTTAACTAAATAATGGTCTATTTTAAATAAATAATGGATTATATATTATAATTTTGGCCTCTTTTCTTAAAATCAAATCTTGATGTGGTTAACCAAAAAATATAATTTTCATTGATATATATACATATCAGTTTCTTTACAATGAAAATATAAGAAAATATTAACTAACACTATTTTTATGACTTTAACATTAAACAAATCGAATGTCCATGACTGCACCCAAACTGTTTACAAAAATAATGCAAAATCTTGAATGCGAACATCATATTTACGGTAACGTCTCGGGAACGTGACGTGAAATAGCGCGGAAAGTGAGTCGCGCTAATCAGCGGTCGAAGGTGGCCGGCACTTTCGCAAATTGAAAAACGCGGCGTGCGAGTTGCTCGGCACTTTTAATTTCATTAATCGCGTGACCCGAAGCGACGGCCGCACACGTGTGCCGTTCGCTCAATGACGCCGTATCGGCGCGCGTTACGATCTCGCGGTAAAAGTTTCAATTTCATTGTTCCGCTCGCGCGCCGATCGCTTAATCCGCCGGTGGGTGTCTCGCGTGGGCGCGCGCAGTGCCAATTTTGCGAACGCGACGCAAATTGCAGTGCCGAGTCGAACGACGTCTTCATCGCGACGCGTTTTTCTCGCGCGCCCGTTTTTCTTCGCGTCCGCTGAATTAACGAGCGTAGACGACTGCACGCGTAATTGACGGCTCTCGGTGTTAAGCAGTTGCGGATGTACGATGCGTTGCGTCGCGCGCGAATAAATTAGGTGAATGTAATCTGTAAAAGTGTCGGTTAGAAGTGGTCGGATTCGGTTTATGTGTTAAAGATGTTGTAGTCGTTTTGTCCTTGTCTAATAGTATGTGGAGCTGAGGTTGGCAGACTATAGTATGGCAGATTTCAGAAAAAGAATGTGCAATGAGGACTTCGTTCGTTTTTGTCTTTAATTGTAAATTGTATTAATTATTTATGAATTAATGATATTTTTACAACATTTTACAAAACAATAACTCTACTTTTTCTGAAAATCGGTTGAAGTTAATAACGTTAATAAAGCAGAGATGTAATCAATAACATTATTTTCTTGGTTATGATGAATTTATATTAACAAAGTCGATAAAAACAAAGAAAAATTACATTAACCCTTTAACCCCGAAACTATATTTTAGTTTTTTTCAATTTTCAAATTGTTCATTTTCTACTTTTCAATTCGTACTGACTATTCGTTATATTACTTTTACAAACTATCGATCTATTCTTGATTTATCCTTTTCTAGTTTCAAAAACACTAAAAATAGTGTTGTATATATTTCAGGAAAATTTGAGTTTTACAATGTTGCAGTGTTGCAAAATTCGTATCTAAAGGTTTAAGTTTTTAAGGATTTAAGATGGGGGCGTGATTTACTGAAATCTGTAGGACCTAAGCCTGTTTAGATATGTACAACTATTTGAATAAATTGTGTAACTTTCGTGTTTAGTTTGTTAAACAAACATATAGTTAGCTGGAAATTACTGTTTTCTGTTCCTGTTTGAATTCAGTTTCGAGATATATCTCATACCGGAAGTGCATGCTTGCTCCAGTTCAGATTTGGCAACCAGATGTCACATTGAAACATCTTATATCCAAAAAAGTAAATGATCATTTGGCGGAGAAATCTTAGAAAGAAAGAAAACATAGAGTTAAATAGAGGAGGTTGCATACTTTAAATTGTAAAGAGAATTTTTAATGTAAAATGATAAGATGTGAACTGATGAAACTGTAATGTGTATTGTTTAAAAACTAAAAAATACAACAGAAAATGGGTGGTTCATGTCAGATGTTGGAAGCAGACTGCAGTTTTTAGTTCTGATGATCTTCGAAGTAAGCGCAACACCCTGTTCGGTAGCCGAGTGTCAAAACGACGCCCTGATTAGTCGCACGGAATTGACGGTGTCAAGTTGCAGCGTTAAATTGATGGTTCGCAATTGACAGGGTGAAACCGAGCGTGTTGTATTGCTGGAACGAATATTATCGAAGCGAAATTGACCGTGTCGGGGCGACATCTCCCGTCGGAGTATTAAATTGACAGTGTACTATTACGTACGAACAATTGGCAGTATTGTTTAGCGGGACGCTGTTTGGCATTCATCATCAACGGTTTCCTATGGACGAAACATGAAGATGACCTTGTCGAAATTTAGGAATAAATAAGAAGTTATCGTGTACTTGCTTTAAGCCATATAAAATGTGTCGTCTCGAATTATCACTATTTGTTAAGATTAACCAATTTATAAAAACAATCGGTACACTATAATTATCTATAGAAACATTTAGGTTATAAAACCATAACTGGAAAGTGATGCATTAATGTATGATCAGCTCTTTCTTTTACTTCTCTCTCAAAACAGTTATTATAACAATTATGTGTGTATTTAATTAATTCAATGCTATTACAGGAATACATTTGCGCTCCTTTGCTATTTCTCGTCATTTACTGGTCGTTTCACTATTTTCGTCGAAATTGGAAATTGAAATCAGCTCGACGCGACGTCGTAAAATGGACTTCCATCAGCACCTCGACGACTCGAGCCGCCTGAAATTTGTCAGATCCGACAAAGACAATAGGAATCGCGTTCCCGCGGGAAGCGGAGCATGTCGGGAGGCCCGACTTCCTGCGCTCGCACACCGGAATTACGTCACCGGAGAACGAGCCTGACCTGGGTTAACGGCCTGTTTCTCTCATTCTTCGCGTGCGCTTCTTTTTCGCTTTCCCTCTCTCTCCCTCCCTCCCTGCCTCCCCTCCCCTCCCCGGTCTCCCTCTCTCTCCGTCTTTCGCATTTGTGCGATTGAGGAACAAATTCCTTTAGTCGTCCTTTGCCGAATGGCCGCAGTGGAAACAGGTTTTCTCCCTGGCCTGAGTCACTTGTCCCGACGCGAACTCGGTATTACACTTTTGCGCCATCTACTTGCGACCCGTTAATTATTTTTTCCCGTTGCTTATTGAGTTAGAGTGGAGCGACGCGTTTTGCCACCGGGGACCGTGAGTCTTGTGTTTCGTGATCGGATAAAATGTATGCAAATATCGGTCGGACGTGTTATTAAGTGTGCCTAGACTCTGGGCTGAGAACGCATTTTCAATTTCCTTCGACAAAGGGAATCTTCGAAACGAAAGCCTGTTTTGCAATGTTCCTTTGTTCTTCGTACGGAGGAAAAGGAAAGGAGAACGATCAGATAATTGTTTTAAGTCGACAAGAAAAGTTGGACTTTCTAAGTCAAAACCTCCACTTTTTACATAGAAAAACCTGGAAGTGGTTTTTGTATGGTATACATAAAAATTTTCCAATTTCTCCAAAGTTTCGCAGGAGACTTTTTGTTTCGCCCGAAACTATTTCGTCAAACCTTAATTCCTTCGCTGTCCAAAACTTTTTATCACGCGATATTTACAAGCTATAACGACCGGACTACCGAATTACCCGTGCCATCAAAACTGCAGATTCCCTCCCAAGACCTCAAAACACGCACACCCAAACCCGTTTCTCACCAACTGCTGCACCCAAAAATTAAAACCCGTGTGATCTAGCGCCCCGATTAATTAGAATTTCTAATGCAATTAATGGCGAAGCTGCTTTTTCACTGCGCACGCAACGGCCGATTACTTTTTACACGAGACTCGTCCTTTCGGAGTTGCGAGCAAATCCGTCTGACGAGCTCTTCACCCAAGTTTGGCGGCGCGCTACCCAAAATACATCGTTACAACGGCCAGACGACGCGATAACGTCGCTTTACGAGCAACTTTTTGAGGGGCCACCGCGCCGAATTACTCCGACTCGCTCGAAAGCACTACGATTCGCCGGGGCGATGTTATTACTTTACTGCGATTTCGCAGAGCTCTTACGTAATCTCTGACAAAGAAACAATGATTGTCGATCATTTTGTTAGCTTCGTCGAATTCTTGAACATTTGAAGATTTTGCCGAGAAACTGCGGACGGAAATTTGGGGAAATGGATTTGAAAAGTGGTTTTCCTGCCAGCATTTTTTTTGTAATTGAATATGAACAATAGGAATGTTTTATTCAAGAGACTGTATGGCGTTAATGTAAACATTGTAATATTATTAAAATTTTAATTAACCTTTTAGTACACTGCTAAACAATTAAGTATGGTGTTTAAAAAATGGTCGAAATCGACGTTTATTCACATATTCAATGAAATTTTATTTGCAAATATCTATTTACACTTTAACAAATAATTATCATGAAGCACTTAGGGAATTTTCATACGATTACATGTTTACAAATTCTTCAGCCTATCTTGATTATGTTTCTTAGAAACATTAAACTTTCTTAGAAACATTAAGGAGGTTATTCTGTGACAGCCGAGTGAAGTTAGTAACAAGCTTGATTTTGAGGTTAAGGTAATTTTTACAATATGAAAAAATGAGGAAATTGAATGTATTTCAATTAAGTGATGATAAATAATTGGTTGCAGTGATATTGCAACTTAAAATAAGGTGATTTATCGAATTTTATATAATGCGGCAAAAAGTGAGATCTGTTTAGTCCTACAGCATGTTTTTCAGATAATATTAGTACAGCTACAGATAGTTAATTTTTTTGTTCTAAATATTAAAAAAATGTATTCTCTAACTTTGATTAGCTTTTTATTAAAAACTTATATCTCTTTCTATAAAAATGTCCCCATAAATCGTTTCTATCGTAACCTGTCTCAGAAGATTCCATGAAAAAATGGCCAACTTTTTCATTTTTTTCCTCCGTAACTCCGTACATGGTCATTACCTCAACAAATTACCAGAAATGCCTGATATGATGAAGATTTCGTGGTTTTAATATAATCAGTCCTATATTTTTTAATTTGCTGAACAACCTCCTTAACAAATTATTACATTTCATTAACAAATGGTTAATAACCCCAAACTTTCTATCGCCAAAAAACTCGATTTTTCCATCACCAAACATCTCGCAAAAGTGACTGTACTCGTTTGGCGCTTAGACTATTATTTGTTGTTGTCTAAATGTTTGCTGAATAATTGCACGGATCGTATTACCGCGTCGGAAAACGTCCGGCTGCTTAACGGGTGTTAATAAAGTCGTAATTTAACGCGCCGAAGACAATAGTGGCACGCAGTTCGAAACAAAATACTAGCTGGCGCGTTTGTCCCTGGCCTATATAAATGTGCTTTATCCGCTATTGCGTAACCGCCAACGATAGTATAACACTCGTACGACAAGTCGTCGAAGAAGACGCGCGGAGGTGCATTCGGCAAGATAAACAGCGTTCTCGGGCCTTTGCAACGCGCCCTCAAAATAACCGATAATTAATAGGGTCGGTTCGGCCGAAGTGTCGGTCGTTCGTCACTTCGGATTGGCGGCTTTTACGCTCGCCCAGTCCAGTGCAAAAAGTCGCCTTCAGCGGTTCCAAACGACGAATGATTTTCGCATTTAATGCGTAAGCAGCGAACGCTTTGATTTAGCGTTCCGAAAATTTGAAATTCAAACGAATCGCGAACCCTGCGAGCTGTATTTTGAGGAGATAACAAGTTTTTCGGTACACGATTAACCGCCTCGATAACGCGTTTTATAGGCGCAGGAAATATTGTCATTAAGCAAACGACGGTCTGTCATAAGCGATAAGAAAAAACAAGCGCGTCGGAATAACGGCCGACTGATGCCGGTAATTAGGAGAAAAATACGGGAATGAGTTTTACATAAAAGTTATCGGAATTATAATTAAATGTTTAGTAATCGATAGGAAAACGCTCAAAGCCAGGCAATTAAGTTATTTTTAGTGATGCGTGATGTAATCCATTAACGGCGCATTTTTTGTTTGCGCGTTCTTTGTGGCGGCCACTTAAACAATGTAAAAATGCGCGCGATTTGAGCGACGCCGACGTTTTTCGCCCGTTAATCAACAATATTATCGGCTCACACCTTTTGGGCCACTGAAACGTTTTGCTCTTCGGTTCGACGACCGAAGCGACTTTTTATCGTCCGCCATAATAAATTCGTCATCGGAAAAATGTTGCGCGTAAAAACGACGGAGCAACAATCGGGTTTTTCACCAATCGGCGGAGATTACAGTTAACAACATTCCCGCAGTTTCGAGCCCCGAGTCACGTCTGATAATTGATTTTCAGCCGAAAAAAGACGTAGCCGCGCTGCCGTCGAGCGGAGTCTTTTTGTGAATGGAAAAAATGGAGGCTCGTCTTGGCCGTCTCGCCGGTAGCCGGCGCGGAATTTCATTGCTGTAGGCTCGTCGTTTGGAGCGCTGTCCTGGCCTGGCCGGGAAAAGAAAGGAAACGGCAGAAACAAAAGAGAAAAAGAGCGGATTAGATGGGGGCTCGGCCGCGGGACCGCTACCGCGATTACTTCCTGCGCCGAGCGATGTGGTAGCGGTAATCACGTGGTGCAAGTTTTACATGCACTCATGCATGCACCCGCGGGATATCCACCTGAGGCACAACATGCCACAACGAGCAATGAGCATAGCCAACTTGTGCCCGATATTATTTATCGCGTTCGGAGAAGCGGTTATGCGGATTGAGGTTTTTTTGCAAGCCATGTGAAAACGATATTTTTCCGAGCCCAACGAGTTTGCGCCGATTTTTAGATGGGCTTTAGAATCTCGAATTTTTCTGGATGTAGTCTACGTAGAATCTACGTCCAAATGTTCCTCCACGTAGAATCCACATGGATTCCACGTTCGATGTAATTAGAGTAAGTAATTTTTGACAAGATGCTATAGTTACTATATATAGTTACTACATTACTATGTGAAAAGTAACTATAGAACATTTCTAGGAGTTTGCATACGCCAAATGAATCCCAAGAAATTTTATTTTGCAGACTCCTTCTGGTTCCTGCGGAACCTTCTCTGGTTTCTAAAATCCCCTTTTTCTCTTTTTCTCCAATTCTTTTTTCTTTCGAAGATCCGCACAGTCTGACAAACCGCGAAGGATTCCGAAGGATAATTGAATTTTCTTAGTGTTTTTCTCCGATTGCTGATCAGAGACGAAAATTCGCGATGGTACAATTCCGAGAAAGAGTCGACACAGAGCCCAATGGTTCGTACGATCCTGCGTCGAGTGAAGCTACTTTGGTTTCGTGGCCGAACCTTTACCTGTCTTGGTGCTGTGCGGGGCTAGAGCGTGTCCTTCGCTTCGAGTAGGAGCGTTGACCCGCCGCGCCAAGAGTAGTCCTGGGATATCTCTCGTGTCTGCGCTTACTCAACGCTGAACTTCTTTCCACTGAAACGAGAGGCACACTAATGCCCGACACAGTGCCCCCTCTGCCGGCCGCATTTCTAGACCGAAATCGGACCTTCGACAAGTTCATTGCTAATTATAATTCCGGCGACTGCGAATTTCTGCAATCGCAAAAAGCGGGAAAAAGTCGTTCGAACGTTTTTCATTCGGTATCGGGAGTTGAAACATTTGAGGGAATGGTAATAATTTTAATGAAGACAACTGTGACAGCCAAATGCACATTCTCGTTGCGAAGCACAAAGAAATGTACAATGCATTAATATGATCATCTTTAATACCCGGAATGAAACGCGGCAAATGCACGAGCGTCGGAATTATTTATCCCAAATCCGTCAGCGCGAAAAAACAAAGAGAGGAAAGAAGGATTTGCATCGGCGCGATAAATTGTCACGCAGGAAGGCTTTTAATATTGACTGTCACGTCGTTCGCGCCGCCTCGCGTAACGCGAAAACGAACGACTCCTCGAATCGTACAAATTATTCATGGAATATCCATAATACATCCTGACGCGGACATAAGTAAGACGTGCGTGCCAAGCGTTTTCACTCGCGGCCTCTTCCACGTTTCGCCGTTTTCTGCGTTTTAATTGACACCAGCGTCGTGATGCAGTAAACAGTCGACTCGGAAATTTGCAATTCTGTCAGGTCTAAGGTGTATTCAATGAGTCGTTCTTTTGTAATAAAGTCCGAAATGTCTCGGAGAAATGTAATTAAGATGAAATGTTACTCGAAGTTAGTAGAAATGGCGCGTTTTATTATTACATTGTTAAAAAGTTACAATTTCACTTGGAACTAAATCAATAAATTTTCTCACTCTTGAAAAATGTCCTAATCGATGATAAAATGTTTGTTGTTAGAATATTTTTTTAGAATAATTTTTAATTAGAATATTTTCCTAATTTTGTGTAATAATTAGAATCTTTATTGCTATTTCACCTTAAATCTGCATACAATAATTTAAGTCGTGAAAAATACGAAACATTTTTCAAAGACAAAGATATATCTCGTAAAACATGTGCATTTTCTGTATCTTTAACGAATTTTACGAAAAACCGGATTTCAAAGGCAAAGGATTTTGCATAAAAATCGAAATATGTTTTCTAAAAATTTCAGCTTGTTAATCGTAAACAAATTTCACATTCATCGTGACTTTTTCCGCTTGAAAGATAATCTCGATTTCCGTACAAAATTGAAACGTTCGGTATCGTCAATCGGAACCATTGACAGCCACGCAACATCTGCTTTATTACCGCGCTGATTGTTTTTTTTTTGTTTTTTCATAATCACATAATCATTCATCAATTGTGTAACTGAATAGCCCGGCTTTATTCCTCAGCGCCGTAAATAACAGCGTCGTGAATTATTCGCGCGCGAACACCAGCGCTCGCGCAACGGCTTCGTAATTGCACGTGACTTTCGTAAACTGGCAGCGAGAGCCGTGTCAGGAAAGTCGAATCGCGCGAGTGATACATTCATAATCCGCGCGGCGCAATCAACGGTTAATCAATGTGCCGCGGTAATTAATTAATGTCCGTTTTTGCCGACCTTACCGCGACTCCTATTCCGCCGAGAAACCTAACGTCACATCAGAGAAAAGTCGACCGACAATTTCTGCCCATCTTTCCACACACAATCTCTCTCTCAAAAAAAATAATAAAAATAAATAAAGTTAAAGTTCGACCTCTCGCCTCGATAAAGAGCCATCACTCATCTCGATGACGAAATTCGCGCTGTCTCTCCGCGAAAGACGAAAAAATGGCGCGTGAAGTACTGCGTCACGCGCAGTAACGAATTCCCGGATCATTGTGGAATGCTGCTCGAGCGCTCTAATGCGCAGATTACGCGCAGCGATGACGCTGATATCTCGCCGTTTAATGAGCTATAAATGAGGTTCGAATCCGCGGCGCGTTTCGCAAGCGCAAAATCCGCGGGTTCGTCGCGCAATCGGCGGCCGTTAGTCACGCGCGCGCAAGGACTCGCGCGACAAAAAGCGGCCGGCGTCCGGCCCGTTAACGTTTACGGCGATAAGCCGCGGCGCGGCGCGCTTAGAACTTTTTGCGGCGGCCGTTCAATTTGGCTTTTAATTGCGCCCGAGCCGTTTCCGATACGCTCCGATAAGCGTTGCATTATGAAACGGAGATTATCGGCGGTAATTGCGCCGAGGTGGGACTTTATGTACGTTTACGGGGGACGTTTTATAGGTTGATCAATTTATGCCGGGAGCCGATCATTAGCAGAGGCAGTGCGCGCGGAAAATAATTCGAGGGGCGCAAAAAAGCGACCGTTCGATCGACCGGGTAATCCGGATGATTTTGTCGGGCGATGATTCTGTTTGGAGAAGATTTTTGTTAGATTGGGCATATTTGTTTTGGAGAGACTGAGTTTGAGTTGGGAGTTTCGCGACAGAAGTGATTTTTCTGAAATTGTTTGTAAGGAAATCGTAACATTGTTTGTTTAATCGGGAATATTTGAGTAAGTTTGTGGAACATTGATTATGTAGTGAAATCGTAGGGTGTGAAATTGTTTTTCGAAAACAAATTTCAACCACAAAACATGCGAGCTAAACGAGTTCACTTGCTGCAACACCAAACAGCGACCAATTTGCATCGAAATTTGTTACAAATGTTCAGCGTTTATCGCGGAATTTATTGATTCAACCAATTTTTATCCTGAATACACTTTTGAAGATATTTTATTAAAATGTTTTATTTACACACACTGTATGTAATCCCTACGAAAATTGTAAATAAAAAATTTTAAGTAACAGATTGATGCGACCTCATATATATATATTAAAGTTGTTCACATTTTTATCAAACATTTTCATTTGCTGCATTTGAAACTTTCTTTTGGCTTATATATATATTCCTCTTTTTCTATTTTTTATTTTAAAATTTAATATACTTTTTTCTCCGTGCAGGACAAAATTCGACACTGTAGCTCTGATTTTGTAACTAAAGCAAAAATAACAGTGATAGAAAGACATCTAGATTTAAGTTAATTTTTCGGAGATATTTGTGAAAAATACGAGGAAAATGTTGACGCTAAATAAACATAAGATTCAGTGTGGAGACATCAATGCTGATTCAGCTTCGAATATTTGCTGAATCAACATCTATCAAGTGTCAAAACAACACGTAACCTAACCTTATCTATTTCGATGTTAAATCAGCAGATATTCAATGTTGAAATCGCATCGATGTCTCAACATGAAAATATTGGATTTACCATAAGAAATATTTTGATTTAGCAACAACATTTTTCCCGTGAAGTTGTTAAGGAGCGATTTGTTATATATCATGATGTTCTACGGGTCAAAATACATTGAAAAAATTTGTGCTTCAAAACAATGTCGCGTTTGTAGTAAAACTCAACATTGTACACATATTATTTTTAATTTCATCCTCTCTAATATCTCCATGATACAATATTTTTTATTTTCATTTATACTTCTTCATTTTCCAGATTTACTTTGCAGATTAAATGGAACCTTTCTACACCACATATCTTATTAAATCAAACAAGTGCATATTTATCTTTACTTGCGCACCTTTTACGCTAATGATATATATTTTTCTGCTGCATAATGCCAAAATAGCGCTTCCTTTTCTCCACAATTTTTTTCTCCATATTTGTCGATACTGTAAATTAAGTGAATTTAAAAAACCGAAATTGTTTGGAAAAATGGAGGCATTGCAGGATAACTGTGGAGCTTGTTCGGGTGACAAAAACGTTCGTTTTAGCACTGCTCGAAAGATGGCTCTCGCGTCCCGGATAGGTAGATGCGTCGGCGCGAAGTCCGCGGCCCAGGAAACGAAATTCGTGCGTGAACACGGAGATTCGAGGTGTGTGGGTGTGTCGGTGTGTGTGCGTACTGCGTTTCCCGGTCGTTCTCCCCTCGATGCACGTATTCGTGTTGGGAGCGAGGGAGGGGCGCGAGGGATGTCATCGCGCGTTATCGACGCGGTCCTGGCCGGAAAGGAGCTCTCCTCGAGCCAATCGAACGATCCTTAACCTTTCCTTCAATGGCGCTTTTCACACAAAAACTTCCTGACGTGAAATAGAAATTGCCGTCAAACGTTACTTTTGCATTCAAATTGACAACTTGAACCGTTAAATCCCCTGTTGAAAAAGAATAAAGAATAAAGAAAATTCACATGGAAATCGATAATATTTCTATTTGCATATGCAACTAAATATCAAACAATTGAATATGTATTTAAACATTGCTGATAATATTTTCTAATATTTAAAGATTTTTAACAAAACTGCATAGATCGAAATAGATCTTTTTTTCTAATAGTTTGTTTAACAGAGTTACTAATATTTAAAATGTATCAATTAATTTAATCACTTAATCCTTTCCATTTAGGATTAGTAGTTAAACTTAAATAATTGTCGCTTTGAAATTGATTACATTTATTTTCGCCACATATTTAATATTTAAAGTGGGTTAGAAGAATCGAGTACCAGTTAGACAAATTTGAGTATGTGAATTGTTTAAACATTTCCAGCTGACAATTACCAGTCATCACGTTTATTCCAAAACGTCCGACTATCGCGCCATCTGCCGCTGAATTTTTCATGACAAAACCTATTGAATCCGCCCGATGATCATAATACAATAGAGTTTCAACATTACAGGATTTATCGCAAATTAACCGAGCGGCGAGCGCTGACATTTAATGCGCGATTTCGTAAATAGTAAATGGCCGCGCGTTTTCCGCTCGTAATTACAATGCAAGAATTTCACGCGGGATTATAAATAAAATTGCGCGCGTTAACGGTGATGCATTTTTCGCGCGCCCGTCGGTCTTATAAATAAAAGCTTGCGCAAATATTGTTTAAACCTGCGGCATAAATAAACAATTAAATCAGTCGCGATTAAGCGGCCGTTTCGATCATACTTTATTCGTCGTTCAATGTTGCAAGACACGGCAGATTACGGCGCATTGTTTTGTCGCAGTTTAGTGGCCGTTATACGAAAACAGGTGTCTTTACTGGAGACATTTTTGTAGTCGAGATACAATAACAGAAGAAATGTGTGTGGCGAAAGAAGAGACCAATAAATGCCTCGACGTCTTCATCGTTTTTCCGGAACACTTTTTCAAAGTTACATATATTTTGCGATGATTTACGTTTTCGCGTGACGAAGTGACATATTCGCGTATGCCGAGCTGCAATAAGTCAGGCGGAAATTTATTCCAGCAGATACGCGTTTCTTTGAATCCGAGAATTCGATAGCGCGTAACTGGCATAAAAATGTCTCGGAAAAGTTTTGGAACGGTCTGAAATGAAGAGTATTTTTAATGTATTCGAAACTTCCGTAATGGTTTCATGAGACCAGTTTTGGCCTTTAAATAGTCAGGGTTCATAATCTAGCAATGTGCGGGCGCTGACCCCAAACAAAGCAGACCAACATAATGTCTCCGATAAGAAAGTAAAATGAATTTTTTCCCAGTGGCCCGGTCAATAAATTATCCGTTATCAACACTCCTTAAAATACTCGTTCGAGTGGAAAGAACTGTCGACTCACGAAAAAAGTCCGTGTGATAATATTTACAGTATCGTTGCCACCATCTTGATAGGCCGAAAAATAATTCGAATTCGCCTCGACTAAATTCAACAACATCGAATAGATTGCTCTCGAGTAATCCGTTCATTTTACTTTGCCATATTCCGCCTGACGTAACAGTCCGGGAAACAGACTCTAAATAAGCAAAATGCCCTTGTATCGATTACTTATTCGAGACGGCGTCCTTATCAGGCTTGAAATTACTTATACCAACTCGTCAACGACCCTGCCGCGAACGAAGCCATCAGAATTCCTTGTCAGAGGTATAAAATCTCGAGCCGAGATTTACAATCCTCGCCGGTGTATCAAGATGGATTACGTCTTAGGTTAGAAAGTAAAATCTTCAATCAAGGATGGATTTCCTAGTGTGTACACAAGATTGATTCCTTGACAAATATGTACATCCGTTGCATACGTGTAGATGTATGTATATGTATATATAAAATAAAACGTACGAAACACTGAAACATCAGTTTCATCAAAATCAAGAACGCGTGAAGAAAAAAGCCGAAACGGTTTTCTCATGCGTAAAAGAGCGAAACAACCGACGACAGCGTCACCACAGTTCCGCGCGACAAATAATTTATACCGCTAACAGCGCTTTCAATGAGTCGCGCGAATGACGCAAATATTTGTAGGCATAATTGCGTCGCGCATATGAAGTATCCGCGGCGTAATGATAGTAATTCGGTTCAGTGTCTGGTTACTCCAGATCACAATGCACTGTTGTTCTTGGAGTGATTATAGTATTATTTCGCTTAACCCGAACATGAGTGATGTATGTAACAGGTGCACGTCGCCACAATTGCTGGTTACAGTGTCTTAGACGGGGAGTTGTTTAACCGACGTTACGTCACGTCACCGACTGAAAGCAGTCGCAGAAGTTTTGACTTCCGCCCAAGTGACAACGCTTCAAATCTAATTAAATCCAGCTCAATGCCGTTCCTCGCAAAACGGATTCTTTTTTGCTCCACACAACCGGATCCAAATGTACTGTTAACGAAAAAATGCTATTAGGATTAGTTCTGTCTGTCAATGCGGTTGTGATTTGCAAATATGAAGGATAGGACTTTCCCGTATGGAGTTCCATTTGGGAAAATTCCATTTTTGTGCTATATTTTATGATTTATTACTTCGGGCTAATGGCTTTGATATATTCACTTTGAGGAAGGAACGATACACCATGTACATTGTCTCGTGACTTTATTCCAACTGGTTTCTAGACGTATTCATAAATATAAATATACGTGTATTTTTTAACTTGGTTGGAGTATTTCGTGAATATAAAACATAGCTATTTACAAAATATCTAGTAACGAAGGCAAAATGCAGTTTGTACAAATTTTTAGAAGAAAATTCTCTCAGTACAAAAATAAATTCACGACGATTAATGAATACACATAAATCTAAAATGGATCTCAATTTCTGAAAAGGAATTCTAACCTTCAAACCTACTCCAAAAACGAGTGGATTTTTCAAATTTTTATATTTTATAGCAATTCGAATGTTTCGAATGTCAACAGTGTCGGTGGTGAAGGTGAAGAGTCCCCGGCTGTAAACCTCAAGATCGCGGGTTCGAGACTCTGTGTGGAAAATGTTTGTTTAAGAAATAGAATTTTCGTTTACTCTAAAAATATAGTAAACTTAACTGAAAACAATACGATAAAATTATGAGAAATGTACCAAATACTTAAACTCCTCAAATCTAAATCCCCCAACCCAAAAACCTAAAAGCATCCCGAAAAGGGCTCACGATTCGAAGATGCTCCGATAAACGTCCCGTTTCCACAGTCTCCTGCATAGGAGCGAAAAAGTCCATTCGACCTTTGTTACTAATTCAGGCCGAATCGTAGCGCTGGGCTATTGAATTCGGCGCAGCCGGCCCTCCCCCTCCGCCCCCGCCTGTCAACCAAGAAAGAGCAAGTAGTCACACGGGATCGGATTGTAGCTGCGTAACAGCGCTACAATTCACCCATTCGAGACATTAAAAAGCGCGCATATGTTGGTCGCCGAGGCAGACGCGCGCGCGCCCGGAGGATCCCCGGCTGCGACGCGCGCGCCGTCTCTGTCGCGGCTCCGTCTCCTTCGTTGGACCATCGAGGTAATTGCACCCTACCAAGGCCGACAGCTGATGCTGCCAGCGGCAGCACGGCAGCTCCACTCACAGCTGTACTCCGCGCCTACACGTACACGTATATTCTCTTGTCCAAGTGTGTGTGAGTGAGGATACGATTGTGTGGTGCACGCAGACGGGGATGAGTGCGAATACACGAACGAGAGTGGGAGAGAGAGAGAGATCCGAGGCACGGTCGCGGCTGCGCGAACGTACACTCTTCCTTTTATTCGCCTCCTACTTCAACCCGACGTGATTTGTGCCGCGTTCCGAAGGATAAGGCTGGGAAATTGGATTGCAAGGAGACGAATTTCGGGGAGTTGGATTTTCGGATGGAGTGGAGGCGATTGGTCATTGGAGGAAATTAATCGATAACTGCAGTGAGAAAAAGATTCACAGATGATATGGTAGATTTTACTTGAGACTCTGAAAATTCACTGTATAGCGAAGGAGTATGTCCTTTGAAGGTATAACAATTACGATATGATACTTTATGATATTGTGAAACTTTAAGTTTTAAACTTACTAGAGTTATAGGGATAGAATATTTAATTCATTGTAGAGAAATTGATTTTAGAGAACAGTTAGTTTGAAACAGAATGAAACATTTTTATGCAAGGCATATTTACTTTAAATATTTTTCTTAGGAATAACTACATTATCATTTTTGAGAAACCATTTTTAAGAGTATACAGTCCAAGTTTTGTAAAAATGAAATAAAGTAAAGATGAAGTAAAAATGAAATAGATTAGGTATTAAATTGTTTTCTAAACTTTAGAATGAATTAGCGAAAGAGATTTCGGGAAATGAATTTGGAGTTAAATGCGAAAGTTTTTAGTTACACAATGGTAGTCAATGACAAATGTGACTGCTAGATTGGTGTATATGTATCACATTTCACGATCACGCACGGCCGAAAAGTTACTTTTCCCCACTGGTTATGGTGCTGTCGGCAATGATTTACTACTCTATAGAGGCAGGTTTAAATAGTTGGGTGTTACAAGTTAATGTCAGTTTTTTAATTGAACTGTTAGCTGCTTTACTGCAGCGGGAGCAACCTATCAATTTCAAACGTTTAACATTAACATTTAAATGAATGAAAAAGCATACTGATGATCGTTTATGATTATTTATTACCAATTTTACAACCTGGTTTATCGATAAGACGCAACAAAAACAATGTAATCCGGACAAGTAGCACATAGATTGTTGTTTGAACAGTAACGCTGAAATATTCAAATATAGTTATATCATTCGTACGGTACTCTCAATTCACATAAACTAAGACTACATTTCATACGCTTAAATCGATCGTTTGATGTATAGCATGATGCTTAGATAATTGGATACACGCGTGTTTGTTTGTAGAATTCATTCATAGTTCAGAGAAATAACAGAACGATTGCCAGTTAAAAGGCTAGGGATCATGTTGTCGTATACACTTTACTTTGTAAATATTTTAGTTCAAACTTCGTAAAGTTATTTCTTCGAGGCAGAATCTGTATATACAAAATTGTAGTTCTTGAAAAAAAAAAAAAAAAAAACTAAATTTCATGTCACTTGGCAAATTACTTTTTAGAAATCCATTTCCAGTACCGTCTATAATGCCATAGACAGAAATCTAAATTCCTGAAATTCGACTTTATAAAATAATTTGAAATACATAAATTTCCAGATAAACATACATCTAGTCTCACGCTGTCATAGCTCTCTTAATAATTAGAGGCTCTCTTTCCAAACTTAAATCCAATATCCAACGTGAATTCTTTAAATAGTACACTACAAAAACAACTGTTACTCGAGAAAACATTTTACACCATTCACAGAGCCCAAACTTTATGGGAACCGCTATAACATAACGTCACTTACAAAAGCTTTATCATCTCAACTCCCCCAACGTCGATGTACTATTTTAGTTCCAATCCACCCTCAGGGTGTATTATTCTCCTTCCAAAAACACACGGAGAAAAATAATTCGAGAAGACTACCACAATTTTATTGACCATTACCACAATTAATGGTAAACTTATACACAATTTGGTAAATATTCAAAATCTCAATTTGCTTGACATCATTATAGTAAAAGTAAAATTTCTCATATTCCTAGCATATACTACAAAAACAAGTGCCTTATTTTGAAACACTTTGACATAACCACGAAAAGTGTCTCAAAACAAAACGGTTTTACCCAGAAGAAACACCAATATCCGTTGATGTTCCAATGTCTCAAAAAGAAACACTAATGAGACACCTTTTTCTGTACTTTGCACCATATTTTACCCCTTCCCCTCCTCTAGCACCTTCATTAAACCTTATCACTGACTCAATGCTCTCATCGCCTCCACAAAAAGTCTATCTCTCTCGTCGAACACGAAAACTGAGTCGATTTGCCCGGACCGGTGCCGATAGTCGGCAAATGAGCCAGAACCCTCGTCTATCACCCAAGATCGAGATAGTCGCGACCGGTTCGCGTATGTGCCGCGCTAAAGCTGAAAATTGGCGCTTCGTCTCGGATGTTCGACGACGCCGTATGGATTTGTCTGCCGAGCGGAAGAGCCCCGGGAATCGGCGTTTCGTGACGGGGAAGGCAGACCACCTGCCAGCGTACACTTTTCTCTCATTATTAACCAATATAATAACAAAGAACGGGGCGGTTGCGCGTATCCGGCGCACTTTCGAGCGCTTTACATCGTGAGATTAAGCCCGGCGGAATTGAGGGCGCGACGAAATTATTGATGCGCCGGTTACGCGGCGCCGCGAACTGAGTCTGACCGAGTCGGCCAGATGTTTGCGGTGCCGGGGATCAATTTGTTGAATGATTTAATTGGGCGCGAAACGGGTTCGGGAGAACGAGCTCGTTGAAAAGCGCCCGGGAAGAGTGACAGAATTGCGCTCGTTTCAGTCGGGATGTCCGATTGCTGTTGAGTGGCTCGGAATTGCGATCTGACGGATCCAGCGAAGTGAACTGGAAGTCGGGATGTTGGAACAGGATTTTTTTCCTTTTTTGAAAAGGAATGGTAAAAATGGTAATTTTTACCATTCCTTTGGAGGAAATGTAGGAAAGTAGGATAAGGAGGGGAAAAACGGGAAATATGGCTCGAGACGGAAATCGGGAAATTCGGCGGAAGGCGAGAACATGTGGCCGAAGAGATGCGCGAAGAGCACGCGTCGAGTGACCCACATTTGCACGACAGGTGGAGCTTCCTCCGAAAACGTCAAAGGCCCTTCGTTACGTAACTCGGCGTGTCACCCCGTGTGAACGTCTCCCGGCCTGGCATATTATTTTACATATATGACCTGGAATGCCGCTTTACGAAACCAATTCGCCGAACGGATTGCTCATGCGCGTCTAATCGTAATTGGGACGCCGCAGCCCTTTTTCGTCGGCTTTATGTTGCAAAATGTTTTTCGTTGTTCTTTTTTTGCTGGTCTTCAAGAAACATCATTTGTGAATTATTATACGAACCAGGATAGTTAGTTGGTAGGGTAGCCAATAAGAATGTGTTTCCAAACATTACACACGAAGAGAAAACAAATCATTGAACCAATACTACAATTAAGAATAATGACCTCTTTTGAGTTAACATCCTAGGCTTTTGGATCATCATTATCTATTATCTATTAACATTAAAAACAAGCTTGCAGAATCCCATATAGACATCGAACATGGAAACCAGGTGGATTCTACGTGGAGGAACATTCGGACGTAGATTCGGTGTAGATTCCACGTCGAATCTACGTGTTTTAGAGGTGTGTCTTTTAGGGATAGAGCAATTTCTGAAGAACAGCAATTCTTATTTGTCACTCTCAATCCAAATTGCGTGAAACTTTTCATCCTTAAGTATAGTCAGAAGTCGTAAATTTAATTTCATTCCTCCACTTTTCCACCGAATCCTTTTTTAATCTTTCCTGGATACACCATTTTTGGACCAGCAGATTCCTACATCAATTCCCACAACTCCTACAACTCCCACACTTCTTTCCCTAGATTTTCTTTACGATTTTCGTTCCGCCGATACTATCTCTCCTCCGATTTTCTCCGCTGAAGTAAGCCTTTCTCAGGTAGCGCAGGAAGTCCACGATAGCATCGCGCAATTATGCTCACGCGTGTACGACAAACCTTGCGAGTGTCGGCATGCGCAACCCCGAATTTGCATGTTTTCGGAGGCCGGCGACGGTGCACCTTACTGATCGAGAAGCGGCGAGTAGCGACGCCTCCAGGAGGCCGCAATGCCGACACGCGCGAGGGGGTTTATTTCGGTACGCCGCCCAATATAAAACACCCCACGGGAAGCGTGTCGACACGTATCCCGGCAGCCTGCCTGCTGCGATTAACGACGGAAACGCAGCGGCGAAAAAGCCGGGAAGAATGGCGCGGATGAAAAAGTGCCACGCAGGAGAGCGTCGCGGGAGAGCGGCGCGCCTATTTCGGGCATTTCGTGGGCCAAGGGGAGCAAAAATTAGGACCGCCGTCTGGGTCGACGGCAATTAGTGTCGCTTTTCGGGGATTTGGTGCATTTCGTTTCGCTCGATCGGGAGCGGAAGTAAATCAAACGGGAGCCAGTTTTTGCGGCGAGTCCGGCGAAAAAGTCGCGTGATAAGTGTAAACATGAAAAGTTTCGAAATGGATTTATAAACCGGTATCCGGGAGAAGTTAAGACGTTAATAAAATCATGTTGCGTTACATCGGTAATCTGATAGTGTTAATGAATTATCTTCAGTCGGTGGGTTCTGGGAAAAGGTTAATTAATAGGAGATTAATGTTGATTGCAAACTGTAAAATGTGGCTGCGATACGACTGACGGATTTTGAAAGACTGACTTGGTAAATCGCGGTTCAATGACCTTGAATTGTTAAGAGTTCTGCGTAGAGAAGATTCGATGGATTTTTTAAAGTTTTTTAAAATTGTTTAGTGCAAGATTTTTTGGAACTCGAAATAGTCAGTCTTCTGCAAAATTCGTATCTAAAATTAGAGTCTCCGAGTTGCCGATGTGCAATCTTCGAATCTTATCATTGAAAGATAAGTTTAGACATGTAAAACGTCACCTATTGACTCTTCACGTCGATTTGTTCGATGACATCAAATTCTGCTAACAATAAGAACTAAAAAAAGAGAAAGAACTGAAAAATTTGTTGTCGCTCAATTAAAAGTCCATAAAACCCATCGTCGTTCAGTCGGGACCACGCCGCACGTCGCAGTATTAACATAAAAATGTCGGACAAAAACGACCGCACCATACCTCCACACCGTGAACATTACCCCGTGACGCTGGGACAATGAGCGGCTGTGAACAGCTCTCGTTTATTACGTACCTGCAACAAAAAAGAAACAATGCGCGCGGTGAATATTGAGTGAGATCAGTTCAATGAAAAAAAGCACGAAACGATAAGCTCGTTTCGGAAAAAGGGGAAAAAAGGAAGGAAAAAGCTCGCGCGCGCCGGGACGATAGGAATAAAGTTATCCGAGGCGGGAATGCATTAATCACGCCGTTTGACGGACCGGAATCACTCGTAAACATTTTTCTTCTCGCAAATGGACACTCCCTTTTCGCAGACGATGAGGCGGTTTTGTAATTGATATCGGTTGAGTGTTCAGTTAAAAAGTCGAAGGTATTGTGAGCCATTCGACTGTCCGGAGCGCGTCAGTCTGTACGAAAAACCGTGAGAAAGTGCCAGCAAAGTTGTCCGGTCGGAAACACTTTGATACTTTCGCGAAAAGTGTAGTTTGGGATTAAAAATTGCCACTTTGCAGACGGG
>JABFPB010002022.1:0-22004 GCA_022817645.1 Ceratoteleas bidentatus
AACTTCTTCTCACCGGTATGCACGCGCTTATGCCGCGAGAGCTCGTCGCTGCGGGAGAATTTTCGGCCGCAGCCCTGGAACGGGCACAGGAAGGGCCTCTCGCCGGTGTGCGTGCGCAGGTGGGCCTTCAGGTGGGACGATTTGAAGTAGTTCTTGCCGCAGCCGGGGTAGTCGCACTCGTAGACGCGGCGGCGCTGCGCGGAATCTGGCGGCGCCACCGTCGCGCCGCCCGAGGGCGCTGGCGGCGCTGTGACGAAGAGCAGCGGGGTTCTGGGCAAGACGAGTGGCGGACCCAGGAGGTCGACCACGATGGGAGCAGGTTTGGGGGCGAGTAACTGGAGTTTGGGCTGGTGCGCGGGGGGCGGAGGGGGGTAGGTGGGGTGCTGTTTGAGAGGGGAGAGGGGTTTTTGGGGGACGGCCGCGGACTCGCGGTCGGTGTTCTTGCAGTTGACGATGATCTCCTCTTGGCGCAGGTTCATCTTGAACTTGATGCACTTGAACATGTTGCGTTCTTCGGGGGGAGTGGTGGGCGGGGCGAGGTAGACGGGCCCGGGGGATTTGGGAAGGTGGACGGGTGTGCAGGTGCCGTCGCGGTGGGCCTTGAAGATGACGCTGGGTCGGACGGGGCTGGGGGTCCTGGGTGGAGTGCAGGCGGTGATGAGCTGGAAAAAAAATGAGAGGGTTAATTTTAGATTAAGAAAGTTGTTGTCAAGTTACAGTCGGTTGTGGATTTTGTATTCTGTTCCAAGTGAACTAGTACTGTTCAACGACTAGAGATGGATTGAATAAATACTCTTGCCAAGAGGGAGTTGGAAAAGTTACGATTTTTCCCAACTGAAGACTCAGATTTTTTCTTATGTTGGGAAAAGACGAAACAAAATCCATAAAAACAAAAGTTGATATGTCTAGTGTAGGAGTTCTAAAAATGTCAAACTCATTTCTCAAAGTCCATTTGTTATTATGTCAGAGTGTCGGCTAAAGGTCCACTGACGAGTGAGAGTCCCACTCATTGACGCAAGCAAGATCGTTGACTCGAATTTCTCTGAATACAAAGATAGGTCTTGAAGGTACCTTTGCCAGCTGGTCTCGCTCAACAGCCAGTCGCTTGCGCGGGGGCTCGTCTTCCTCCGAATCGGACGGCTGTGGGGTGGGCGGCAGGTGCACACCCGCACCCTCTTCTTCCGGCTTCTTCGTCTCCTGACATTCCTGCTTCACACCCAACTTCTCCCCAAGTAACGACACCACACTGTACGTGGATTGCAATCCTTCTCCCTGCAAGAAAATCCGTTTTATCAATTAGACCAATCCACTTTTGGCTTTCAGAATTCATATAGCCCAACTTGATTACTATTCTCGAATCAATTTTTAAACAATTTAACTTAAAAACTTTAGGTTTCCTATTCAGAAAATTGAGTAAATATCTACAAAGACTGCTGAAGCACATTGAAGTTCTAACTAAAGTCACTTCATCCACAGTATTCGAAGCAAATTTATCCATTTTCTTTAAAAACTTTACTTAAAAAAATTATCCTATCTTCCTCACTACAAAGACAATGCTTCATTTCCTCTAAGACTTTTCTAAAGATACATTAACTCCAAACTTCACGTCACCATTTCAACCCCATTCGCTTTCCCATTTATTCCTCTATCATCAAAGATTACCCCAAAATCGAAATCGACTTTTACCCCATTCAAAGAATCACAAAAAAAAACGAAACATTACACCAAATCTTTTTCATTTTCCCAGAACCCGCACTTCACTAACTCGGCGGTAAATTCAAATGACTTACATGTTTCAATTGGGGCGATGCTGGTGGACTTAGGCTCAACGTGCTCTCCATTGCGAATCGGCTCTTTCGAACGGTCGCGCGGACCGGGTGCAACTGTGGCGCGCGAATACTCGGTCCGGTGGCTGCTGCTCGGTCGTGCTTCGGGCGTAGTGATGCGTGCTTGGGGCTTTCTCGGGAGTACGCGCGGGCTGATCCATACGACGCGCGGCCTCGACCAATCGCGCGCAGGGGCTCGGCTCGGCTCGGCCAATGGGCGCGCGGACGTCACTCGGCCGGTGCGTGATCAGCCGCGTGCTGTTCACGTGCTCGCCGTCTGACCGAGGTCGTGATCGTGACGTCACGGCGCGTGGCGGCCGCTCGATACGTCACGAGGAGGCAGCAGCCGCGCGATACCTGCTCCCTTCGCCGAGCCTCCGAGGCCCGCCGCCCCCCGCCCCGCGCACTTGGGGTGCAGCGGGAAACAACGGTTCGCGAATCGCGATGTTCGAAATGAAGCGAGGGGCAAAGTAAGGTCGTCGGGTTAGAAAGACAATTAGGAGTAATTAGAGATAATGTTCGTGGAAAAAGTTTGATTGAAGAGGTAAGATGGTTGGAGGTTTTTTTGTTGTTGTTTGTGTTTTTGAAAGTTGGAATGGAATAGTAAGGAGAAATATTTCAGTAATTTTTAACATATAAAGTAATCGCGATGTATCGTATCATATTTGGACAGAATTGTATATATAGAATTCTGTTTAAATGTATAGAGGTTCCATTGTGTTAAACTGTGTATAACTTCCGTATAACTTCTTAGAACTTTTCCCAGGTGATATTGAACACTGTAAATCCACATTGTAAGACATTTATTTTTACAGTTTTATGTATGTAAAATTATACAGTATAATGTGTATTTTTACACGTATTATGTAAAATTACAATACGATGTGTATTCTGGTTTTAGAATTACTCAACTTGATGTGTAATTTTACTTATTAATTAAATTCTAATAATTTTTGATAGAACATTTTTAAAATTTAAAATTGTGATCGAATAAAGAACGATGAGGAATACCTGGGAAAAAGTTCCTGGCAATTCCTTTTGGTATCCTAGATATTTTGTGACATTTCTAGGAAATCACGGAAGTTTCAAAGATTTTGCAGGAAATATACACGATTTGAATGAAAATATGTACAAATAGCCAGAAATATTTAACGCGAGTACACTCCTGAAATTTGGTTGACTTTCACAGTATCGTTTCCAAGAATGTCAACAATTATTTTCTCGGGAACAGTACTTTGAAACTTTCGGGAATTTCGGGAAATTAAAGGGTTACAGGCAATAACAGGATTTACGATCGGCCAGCGGCTCCGCGTGCCCCTGAAGACAAGCAATCCCGCTGTATAGATAACATTGCGTTTATATTAAAATATTGCGGAAATTATTGATCTTAGAAACGTGCAGCGAGGGAAATGTTCCTTATAACAACTTCGAATTCTTTAACATTGCACGTCTAACGGAATACTTGACGTGCTCTTAAATATATCATCATATCTGAATTTCTACAGCACAGATTTTCCTTGGGTTTGACAGAAATATTCTTGATATTATAAGGAACATTTTCCTCGCCGCAAATATGACCCTAAGATTAATAGTTTTCGAGATATTTTAATGTAAAGGTAATGTTATAGGTTCAGTGGCGGTTGCCTGTATTTAGGGACTTGCTGATCTGGGCCGAGCGCAAATCTTATTATTGCCCTTATTTCAATGTAAATGTCAGTAAAATGTCATTTTATATCTAATAATAGAAAATCACTACTTCGAAGTGAAATTCAGCAATATAACAAATTTGATTTCTAATGGAACGTCTGAAAACTTAGTCTTTAATGTTAAGTTTCTATTTCGTTTTATGAATTAAATAACACAGAAAACATTGGTGCTTTTCTGTTCTTGCACTTACAAAAAAACAGTCAGTGAGAGTAACTGTATTTTATAGTGGAAGCAATTGAAAATCAGTTAATTTATCGAATTTCCGTTAACACAATCAGTACAGTATTTACTCGACTACGAGAAGTAGTTTCTTTTATTTGACAATAAATAAAATTATGATGGAACCAACTGCTATTTTTGTCGGTTTGGAAATAGTTTATAGTTCGATATTTCTATTCCATTTCCAGAATTGAATTAAATAGAAAATATTGCAATTGCATTCCATAAATGTTATCGACTTCAATTGATTTCGATAAATAGCAATCGATTGGAATTTTTTATGGCTTTTACAGATACTTCAGATTTTATAGATAATTTCCAAATTTTTGTGGACTTATTTTTAATAAACATTTCAGACATTCGGAGACATTTTTTTACTAGGAAGTCAAGTAAAATAAAAGATCAGAGAGTGTTAATGTTTTACGGGTCGATGGTCAGTTTTTGATGGACTTTCTCAGTATCGCGATTCGGATCACTTCTGAATGTTAATAATTTGTATTGTTATTCAAGAGATTTCAATCTAACTGACGACGTTATTCATGTATTTGATTTTAAAAGAAATGAGAAACAGAACAGGAAAAAAAAGGAAGACATGGTGAAACTTAATCTAATAGATGTAAATCTGGAAGCAGCTTGATGAATTGTTATCGAGTTTTTTCTCAGTATTGGATTGTGCTAACATTTCACCGGATGATTTGCGTAGATTTTGCACATTTTATTTATTTGTAATACAAAAAGTATTTTCATTATTAACTAAATACCATGTAAAACCAAAACATCAATCTCAAAATGTTGTGACAAAGCCTTCAAATGTCTGAAAGAGAGTCCGAATCCTAACTTTCAGTTCATTTTCAGACTTTGCGCTGTGGTTTTCAAACTTTCAATTCCTACAAGGCTAGGAAAGAGTCGAAAATTCTCCTTGAAGGGCAATCTGGAAAGATCCGGTATGGAAAATCTGAGTAATGCAAGTCACTATTGTATTATGTAATTATAGTAGAATTTATAATGGACTGTTGTTAAAAGGAAATCGAAAACTTGCATTTTCAAATGTGAAAGGTGTAGTCTTTGCACTGTAAATTACAGGAAAAGTGTAAAGTTCAGATTGTATTGATCTTCTGTTTGATTAAATGTTAACCTTTCAAACTTTTAAAGAATTCAGTTGTAAAAATGCATGCTTTGTTTGTTGAAATGTAAAATTGGAATTTCTATCAACGAATAATGTTATTTAATATTTCAGGAATGTTCTCAGAATACCGTATCTCCGAATAACGTCACAGATATGCTCTGAAAGCGTGAAATAATATTGTTTAAATAATTAAATAAAGGATTTCCAAATTTTTTGCGGACTCATTTTTAATAAACATTTCAGACATTCGGAGATTTTTTTACTGGACACTGGACATTGGAAGTCTTTGTATTTTGGAATTCAGAAGTAATTGTTCAAGAAGCTTCTATTTCATTTTATGAACTATTTTGACAGGTGTCAAGAAAGTTTTTCAATTAATTCTTGAACCAATTAAAAAATGTGAAATCCTGTTCATTGATTTTATTTTATTTTGGATATAATTTGGATAAAATTCTGGAAATAGAACATAAGTAATTTGATTTTAAATACAGAAATCGCAGCTCATGTCTTCAGTTTATTCAATTAAGAGAATGAAATTGAAGCTTTGATGAACTCACTGGTTTTTAATATATTAATGTGGAATTGATTTGATTTGAGTCAAACTTAGCCATAATAAGAGAATAATATGATATATTTTCACTTTCAACATTATAACACAATTAAAACATATTTTATTTAAATCCCATTACAAACTTTTAAAGCCGATACTATGTGGTAATAGTAATTTGTTTTTAAATAAATAAAAAATTTTGAATGTTGTACAAAATATTTTGCATAAATCAAATATGCGAAGTAAACGATTTCGAGTCGTCCGGAGGTTTTTGCTCTCCACTTCAGTCAAATGTGAATCTGACACTTGTTTAAGAGTCCTCATATATTCGAACAATTTGCAAAGTGGATAATTTTCTTCTTACATTCAAATGAGTGTAATACACTTAAATAAGCAGAAAAGTGCTATTTTATGAAAATAACTTTTAATAGATTAGTTTTCGTTTTTTTTAATTTTTTTATAATGCACTTTATAATACAGTTTTTTCCTAAATTTGTTTAAGATTTCAGAATACCTTCTTTAGTGAACAATATACTCCTGACAAAAGTACATTGGAGCTTCCAAGATATCCGTGATGTATTATGCAATGATATTTTTAAATACTTTATCAATTACAACTTATATACTTTCTGATAAAACATCTCACTTATCACAGTATCTTTTGTCTGAGTTGTTTGATCAATAATGTGCAATTTCCAATCATTTCCGCGAAATTGGAGATTTTCATCCACACACATCTGTCGACATCTTCTCCCCGCCCCAATTTGACATGCGTTTATCGTTTAACGATCGCAATGTAAAAAGTGCTTCATGCCCTCCGAGCTGAAATCAATCTTTGTTATGCAATTAAACGAGCATCGTAGAAGCTGTTGGTCTTGAAATCCAATATTTGTGCGTGTGTCACATTAAGATATCAATTAAGTAATAAATGATCAATTAAAAACAATCCGAACCGCAGATTTAATGAGATCGAATGTGACGTCTACGACCTCTTCAAATCTGGATTAACAAACATCGGCTGAACGAATCTTTAACGCCATCAAAATCTATTGCAAATTTGACGTGCAAACTGTGAATTCAGTCCTACATAATTACTATTTTATCTTAAGCAACTTTATTTAGTTGCTTAACATTTTACGTGAAAAAAAAACATTTTGTAAAAATCACGTAAAAGTATGATTCTCACGTAATTTTAGGTAATAAATAATTTCGAATTATTCAAAATCAAAGGAAACCTATTGCACTTTTGCGGCAGATTAATCGATGTCGTCATAGGAGTCAACGAATCGTAACGCGGATACTTCCGGTCCAGAAATGAGTTATAGGCTCGATAAGCTTTACGATTTTTTCTCATTAACGGGAAAGTAGTTGCAAAATGCAGAATGCACTTTTGCACGAATCAGGTGCATTCCCCAATGCGATGCAGTTTTTGCAGCGATTAATTTTGTTTCGTAAAAATGTCATTAGACTTTTTCTGCTCGAGGTACGTGAAAGGAGTGGAGATGCTTATTAGATAATCAGATAATCGTCAGCGACTCACGCAATGAAGCATAAAAAAACCTTTTTACCGAATGACTCAAAGAGGAAGTCATTGCAAATTGTAATCGATTGATGCAAGTTATTTTGAAAGTTCACACTTCCTCTTTCGCGTTTTTCTTTTTCTTTTTTCTCGAAAGTTGTACCTCCAATGCCAGACAGGCTTTCCGCGAAAAAAAGGTTTTGAAAAACTTTTTTGAAAATTCCGCCTTGACTCGCTGATAGTAAAACTGCAGACGCTGTAAGAAATTAAGTTTCTAGATCTACTGCAAAAGTACAGTTTTACTTCAAAATTAGAACTTTAACCAATTAACTTTCAGCTAATAAAAGCGTTGTTGTAAAATTATAGTAAAATTTTTATTTTTCATTTTTAATTTTTTTAGTTAAACTTCAGTAAAGTTTAGTAACATTTTAATAAAATTTTTTAGTATAACTAGAAACTGAGTTAAGATATTTTCTATTGTAATGGGAATCGAAGAAAATGAGGCGTCGTGAATTCAACGTTCGTTCCGCTTTAATCGATCGTCCTGCATCCCACCATCCATCGTCAGTTGAAAAATTCAAATTACGTAGTGGAAAATCTCTTTTCTAAGAATTACGTGCAAGAACTGACGTCAGTTTCGACTGGTATTAATCGGAAAACGGATTGCCCCCGTGGGCAATGTAGACAATGGAACATCTCGTGAGTTTCGCCGACTTACGTAAACCGGCAACACAAAAATTGTTAACTTAATTTTAAAGCTGATTTTGCGTTACACAACGTCGACAAAATCTTATCCTTTTTCAATCTTTCGAGTGTCTCTTTCGAGTCATTAATTTCATCGAACGCGTGTCATGAAAATCGTTATTTTTCAGCTGACTCGCGTATGAAATAACAAACCATTTTCATAAACTGAAACAATCCCCTGTCTAACTAGTCCGAACTAGTACTCGCTAATGTCAATAACTTCTCAAGCACTTAATCGGCGCAAAAACCGCGGGATGATTAAATTCGAATAACGTCGCGAAATGCGTGTCCGATTTCTGCCCCCAATTATAATCGATTATAATCGAGCCGAAACGATGGGAAAGTAACCGAATGGGCGCATTAAAAGTCGATTAGTCCGTTCGAAAAAAGCGCAAGTACACTTTTAATCGCGACGATGTTGAAGTCAACGCCTAAAGCTGGGCGACTGAGAAAACATCTTTTGTAACGAAAATTAAAAAATAATGAATGAATCCGAGCGATAAACGGGCTTCATTAAACGGCGCCCGGAGACCGCCGGCGTGTAGCTTTAAAATAGTTTTTAATGAAGCAACATCACGTGTCGCGCGAGTGATGGAAAATATTTAATCTTATGCTATGTTCCAGCGACGTAACTCAAGCTTAATGACACCGTTGTTGCCGTTATAATTTTAATCTCACGAACGTACGACGTTACTCAGCCCTCGGCAAATATTACGTGTATCAAAATACACTGATAAGACTCAATAGGAACGTTATAATAAACCGTTTAATTGAGCGTGAACGGCAAAACAAACGCGAGAGTCGCGATGGCGATTGAGGGGAAATACAACTTTGTCGCACTTTTTGCGGAAAATTGAGCGGTGCTCCATTTTCCGCAAAAAAGGAAAGTGAAGAACTGAGATTCGAAACTTTTGGGGTACTGTTTGGGTTTGTTGAATGAGAAGTTTAAATGAGGAAGTATTATTGTTTTGTTAATTTTTTTTTGCTTATTTCCTGAAAATTGAATATTTTAATGGGAAAATTGATTGGAGTTGAGGAATGTAGGTGTCGTCATGGAAATTAAAAGTCTTCAAGAATGTGAGGAAAGTACTTTTCCAGAATTTTCGTAAAAATGTTCCTTCTCGTAATTGGACTTCTAGATAGAAATACATTAAAAATTGCGATTTGGAAATAATGTACATAAATAAGAGATTTCTGACGTTGGCAATATTTCGAACTGCAATGTTTTGAAATTTAGTTGGAAAATAATTGAGATACTTTGAAATGAAAAAAAAAATAGTACTCTACTTTCAATCTGTTATTCAGTTTCATTCGGTTAGATTTCTTTGATTGTTATTTTTTCGAATTAGAGTTTAATCAAATAAAACGAAGTTGAAAAATCGCAAAGACCGAAAATACTAATTTCAATTTAAATTCGAATTTGAAATAACTTGTTTTGAAACTTCGATTATTTTATTTAGTTGCAATGCCATTTTTCATTTTATTACTTTTGTAAAAATGTCTTATCTTCTCCAAACTCCCCACTTTTCTTTCACAATTAACATGTCCTTATATTTCTTTGTAGTATCACAAATTCTATGACATTGTAAAATTATTTCAACCTTTCGATCGAAAAAATGAAATTAAAATGAAAAAGGAACAAACATAATAAAGAAACATAAAAGCAAAAACACTTATCACCCGCCGACACTCGACATCGGCCGGCCTCTTTGTCCGGTGCAAAAGTCGTACGTTTTTACGAGACAATGAACGGCGTTAATCCCGGTGCATTAACGCGACGCGGCCCTCCTGTCGCGTCGATCCTCGCGGTGTATTTATGTTAACTTATCGATATCGATAGCGCTATCAGTGACGGTGCTATCGCCCTGCGCCGCAGTAATTTTATTTTCGCATCGCGCGATCGCTCGAAAATAACGAAAAATGCGCAGAATCGCGCTGAAAGGCGCGGAAAAGCGAAAACGTCAGTCCCGACAAATTGCGTAACCGTTTGCACGTTCTTTTCTTTTCTCCGCTAATCACATTTTGTGCCGTTTTTGCGTTGTCTGAGAAACTGATTCCACAAATCACGTTACGGAAAAACTAAAGGGGCACAAAGTTTGCGTGTTGCGTAAAACAAGAGTGGCGCTTGCACAAGTCGAGGGAAATTTCGTTTTTTATATGACTTTTGACGTCGAAAAGGAAAAACGTCATTATTGCAATTGACTCTGATTTATCAATATTTTAGCTTTTGAAAAATGTGTTTGTAATTTGCAAAAACATCACAAAATAAAATGCAAAACAAAATGTATATTTGTATATGTAGAATATAAATGGAAACTTTCTGAAGTATCTAAAACAGCAATTTTTTCATAAATTAATTCAAATTTATGTTCTAACTTGTCTAAAAATCGATGTTTGTTCCAATCTGATTTTAGATTCAAATTCGATAAACCAAACGATCCCACAAATTTTCATTCCCAAGGTATTAGAGTATGCAGATTGCGTGGGTTGGTTATATTTAAATAAGTAATCGGAGTTATGTACGTCAAGTATATCGTTATGGCAACGAGTCGCTAACTCTTGCACCGAATGATTTTTTCATGTCGAATAATAATCGGTGACGCAAGATCCAGACGGGACAATGATGTTCCCAATCTCGGCTCTCCTTCCCTTTTCGATTTCGGCATCGAGCGAATTCCGACACGTTTTATCGCCCCTCTTTCCCAACGCGGGGAGCTCGAAAAAAGCGTGTCCGCCGGTTATCGTTCTGATACCGAGGGATATAAATAAATAAGGGAATCCGAGCGGAATTGAGTAGGTCGCAGTTCTTTTTCGGTCGCGTCTGAAAAGTGGGTTCGCCGCGCTCGTTTTGACAATCCCACCGCAATCGAAATCGTCGCAGCTGAATGGTTTAAATTTAAATTACGGATGTTATACCTCCTTTTGGCCTTGCCTAATGCTATAGGTTACATTGTATTTCTTATAAAATCGATAAAAAAAGAAAATTAGTATTAAAAATTTTATCTTAAACGAACAATAGGTTGTGAGAATTATATTTATCCGAAATCTTATTAATTTCTTTGAAATAGTGGAATTTATGGACTGTAATTTAGTTTAGTATGTTTCAACAATTTCTTGGTAAACATTATCTAATAGGTAATACACGTTGAAAAATTATGACAATGAATGTCCAAGCTACCAGTTTATCAATAATTTGATAACCTATGAATCGCTAAAAAGTGACGTGATTTTTTTAACAACAATTCCTAGAAGTCGTAAAAAATTCAAGGAATTCTTATTATTTTTTTAACAGGTGTTACCCGAGAAAATGATTTTTGATACTTTTTTTTCTTTTTGTTACTTTTCATTTCACAAAAGTCCGAATGATCATTTTCAATGTCAAATTTCAGCGTCAGATATCGTAAGAATATTTTCCCACAATGACTAAGTTCCAACGAACTTCGTTTAACGTCTGACTTCACCTGAAATGAATTGAAAAATGACTTCATTTCACTTTCATCTGACGCCGCTGGGGCCGTCGTTGGGAATAGTTTTCCCATTGTGCCGCGTATTACGACACGATCATTTTCTCTGCGCAAAAATAGACCGAGCGAACGATTTTGCATTTTATTTTAAACGCCCGCGATCACGCATTTCCGTCGCCGCGCGAAACGTGATTTTCCTCCCCCCGCGCTTCGAAATATCAATCGCGATTCGTATTTCCGTCCCAACGTGTCCGTAAAAATCCTCTGTTACTGACCTTGTTTTCTATATATAGTCGCGCGCGGCGTCACCGCGGGAAGGATAAACCGCTCGAAATTGACGTCTCGTGTGCAGCGCGGCCTTTTGTTTAGCGTTTTTGCTCGAAGCGCAGCTGATAACGACCGAACCGACGACACTTTTTCGCAGCCGAACAAATCTTTCCACAATTCAACTGCTTTTTATTTCCCTCCGCAGCGCTCTCTTACAAACAAACGAAGACAAAAATAACTACACCGCTTTCTCTTGTTTCAATTGTCCAGTTAATAACACTCATTTGCTGTTTGCATAATCGTTTCGTTTCCTGGATTACGACTTTTTTTAATACTCAAAATTGGTAATTTATATTAAGGGTTAAATTAAATACCTTTTTTAAATAAACAAATTGTGTAGGGGTTAAACTTTCGGGAAAAACAACCTAAGTTTTTAAAAATCAAGTTTTATATTCAAACAGTTTCTAGTGATTATATGGAGAATTGTAAAATAAGAGCGATTTTTTAAATAGATTGTTTAACTGATTTTTTAATTGAACGAATTTAACAAGATATATCCTTTCCAGTTTAACTGAAATGTTGTATATTAATGAAACAACATCCATAATAGCGCAGAATGTGTTCTACATTTTTGAAAAATATATTTTAGTAAATCTTTTATGTCACATACTTAGCAGTTAGACAATATTTTGTACGCATTTAAAAAAAATGTATAATATTTATAAATATGTACACAATATTTTACAAAAGAAAATATATAAACAATACTTTTTATTATTTATAAATATATTTATATATTGATAGTAAAAATTTTTTACAGTGGACGTTCAAATATTTACGGCAGTGAGGACTGGACACGGACCACGAGCTGTTTCTATCCCGGGTAACGGACGAGCAAGATTTGAGGTTAGGATGGCCATGGCGTCGGTTAGAGCAGGGGTCTTACACTGGGTTAGAAGTAATATGGCGTATTCAAATATCATTCAGAGACAATATTAATAAAGGACAGACAATTCAAGCTACATAAGTGCGTCCTTTATTAATATTTTCTCTGAATGCTACTCGAATACGCCAATAGAATCACATCAATGAGGAGATCGGCAACAAAGGATGGAAAACAACCCACGTTAGATATAATTATGAAAAAGGTAACATTTGATGGAAGGACGGAAAATGAAACAAGGACGGAAATGAATGAGGAACTGAAAAAGTATAAGAGGTTTTTTCTCAGTGTGGGACTTGAGGTAAAAGAAGAAAATGCGTGGAGGAGTGGCAGAGTATATGTAATGAAAATGGCAACGGGAGATGATAAAAAGATGGTGATGGCAAATAAAAGTAAGCTGAGAGACACACAAATCTTTATTGACAACTATTTAACCTATGAGGAAAGGATGAGACAGACAGAAATGCAGTTATGGGCAAAAGAAAGGAAGGAAAGAGGGGAGGATGTGAAAATAGGCTTAGGAAGAGTTTTCAGAGACGAAAGGTGGATCAGGTGTTTGTCCCGAAAACAGTGGCGCGTTTTCGGGAAACCGGGAATGTCGCTGTGGCAGCCAAATGCTGGGCATCCGGTTAACGTACTTACCTAGGAAAAGGAGGAGGAAATTTTAGAGACGTTACAACAAAATCCCGTAATAGATTTTCGACCATTAAGTAGGTTTTGCCGTGTTAGTTACACCACGGCGAGGACTGCAATAAAGAGGAACCACTTCCACGCCTACCATTACCAAAAGGTTCAAGATTTACACGCTGGTGACCAGGTGAACCGAGTACAATTTTGCCGCTGAGCAATGCAGCGGCACCGAGCTTCATCCTATGAATGAAGGAAAGGAGGAAGGAAGAGAAGCTGAGAAGCAGAACAGATGGAGAGCAAAGGAAGGAGGATTCTTGAAGACCAGGAAACGGCGAAAAGCAGAGGAAAGGAACAAAGAAGAAACGGCAAAAGGGAAGGAAGGGATAAAGAGGAAAGGAAAGGAAGGCAAATAGGAAGGGATGCAGAAACGGTGATCCCGAAGCCACAATGGAAGGCCCACCAGGTGGACCGAGTAGCTTGGAGGTGGCCGGAAATTGGGGACTAGGGGTGTGCCGAGGTTGGAAAGCAGAGGACCACGAAAATTACCAGAAGGAGCAATGTTGTGATTCGAAGGACGTGAAATAGATCAGAAGTGTTGAGTCTACGATACTGTGATGTAAAAAAAAATGTCATAGAGTTTTAAGTTTTGTATCAGTTTTAATTTTGAGATAATTATAAAAGTACAAAGTTAATCGTAAGGAAGTATTGTGATATGAAAAATAGCCAAGACCGTTTCCTGGCAACCTAATGCTGAAACGAATAAATAAATATATATATAAAAATACATTCAAATATTTACTAAATATTATGTGCTATTAGGAATATTTTTGCTAAAAAAATGATGCTCGAAAAATCATTTGAAAAAATGCAAATGATCAGAAAAAACTTTGGTTACTCTCCTTACCGTTCGCTTCTACATAATCCTTTCATTTCCTCAATTCTACTTGATTTGCATCGATTTTGTTAACACAACTACGCGAGTTTTTCGCCCGAAAAAACTCGATTGAAAAAGTGGTTTCGTCCATCACAGACATTTTTTTCCCGGGAACTGCAGCGTGGTCGAATCGTGACTATTTCGTCGCCGAGGCCGGCTTGTTTCTCCGTTTCGATTGCGTCGCTGGAAGATAGTGAAACTTACCGTTAAGTCGAACGCGATGTGTAATCGTCGACGATTCATTGAAGGCGCAGAGAACCTGTTTCCGAGGCGGAAAAAGTCGCAAAAAGCGCGGTCCGAAATCGGGGTCTGCCCCTCCGCCGCGCAGCGCTTTAATTAATTCGATCGGTTCTATATCGGGTGCCGCAGTATTTACAAACAAAAGTGCGCATTGTGTTCTCGGCGGCGAACCGGACTTGTTTATCGGGCTCGATAAACAATTCAATTTTTGCACAATTTGAATATGGGTTATCCGGAATAAGCGCAAGGTCCGTGCGAAGTTCAGGAGCACGCGGAGAAAATATTTTTCGACGAAAAAGTCCGGTCGTTTTATCGCGGAGCGTTCAGTCAAGCGAGCGAACGTGGCGCAACGTTTGACCAATTATTCGGCAAAGAGTGTGACTGAAAAATTTCTGGACGAACAATTTCAGCGACAATTTTTTAATTCATTGAAACAATTATTGCATCGAATTTGTTATTTGAATGGAGGAAACCCAATTTTAAGTAAAATTTCATTATTTCGTTATCTTCGTTTAGTGAAATTTAATTGCGAATGGGTCAAGGAAAACAGATTTTGATAATAGTTATCGACAATTTTCATTAATGTATCCTAATATGTCCTCAAGTTTCAGGGGAATTTGATTGTTTTTGATATTTACGTTTGGATATTTATGACGCTAATGTGAATGTGGACTTTTTTCTGACTAATTTGACACGTTTTCGACGTGTGTCTAAAGTGTAGCAATGCTGCAGTTTAATTAAGATAATACTCGGGAGCGACAAAGTTCAGTTCGTAACGTGAAACGAACTCAACATTGTAGCAATGTAACAAGAGAAAGATATTCTGTTTGGAAATAACTCTATGAAAAAAATTTTCTCATATGTCAAATTGACATGATTTCTCACATGAGAACTAATATGAGATTTCATTTGAGAAATGCTCTCATATGAGAAATCAAGTCAATTTCGCATCAGATTTTTTTTAGGGAACGGAGCCGGCAACTGGACAAGTTTTGAATGGGAAAAATAAAAAGCACCATTTTCTTTCACCGACGAACTTTACGTGATTATGCACGTCACTTTTAGACTTCAGCATTTCTGATGCAAGAATCAATATTATGTGTCGTTGGTCAGTTTTTGCACCGTTAAATTTTTCACGACAGAATCTCTCGATTTTCAATAGAACGTTCTGTTTACATTGTGTTTGAAAAAGACCATCATATCTAATATTTCACCGTTTTTACCCAAAAACTGGATAAGCGGTTTATGTCATTTCGCTGACATAAACTGACCATAAGTTTCCCTAAATTTTTATGACAGAAAAAATGTATCTCAATGTCGATGATGGTCCCAAGTCCACACTAACTACCATGCCACTTTCGACAACATCTGCGAGAAAATAAACCCGTTTGCGAAAACAAAACCCTAATTACTCCCGACAAATTCCCGACTTGCCGGAAATTCTCTTTCTCAAAACTATGCGCATCGCTTAAACTTCCACACACGTCGCACAGCGACACTTTGCAAATCGGCGAATTCCTACATTTCAATTACCGTCATTTGCATTGAATCCCCCCCCGCAATCACTCTTCCGTCGAAGTAAAAAAACCGCGGTCCCTCTTATCGTTTCGCTCGAACCCAATTACTCATCCGCGCGCTTCGCGAAACGTCTGAAAAAATGAATTTGTTTATCCCGAAAGCGGCAGAAAGTGGCCGTGCCGGCGCATGAATTTTAGTCGCCGGCCATATAAATACGAATCGCGTCGCGTTGAATAAAATATTTCCGGCCGAATGCATTTTTCATTAGAGTTGTTTTGATGGGCACCGAACGAGCGAGTGAAGCACCTCCGAGTGAGGTCACTGTGCGAGTAAAATTCAATGAGGAAGCATTCTGGCGCAGTTGCCCGCAAGTGTGTGTGCGTGCGCCACACATGTGCACGTATGTGTGTGTGTGTGTGTGTGCGGACGCCGTGCAGACGCCCGTACGTGCGAAGATAATCTATATACGGGCCTCCGCAAATATATATCGCACGCCCACTTTGTTTGATAGTCGAGACACGCGCGTTTAGAATGATCTTGCAAAATGCTGCGCGACGCGAAAAACAAACGTGGAAGCGGCCGCAATACGCGCTGGCGCAACGACGAAAAACGTTCAATTAAGAGGTGCCAGTTTGCGGGCTTTTTGCCGCTGCGCTATTTGGCGTATTTGATTGCTGTTCGATGGGCGAAATAGAATTTTTATCGACGCTGCAGAGGGTTTATTTCGGTATCGAGTAATGACATATGTAGGAAAGATCAATTTTTCTTGCAAAAGGGCAGATTGTAGGAGGAATTGTAAATTTTGGGGTGAGATAGTTTGTAGAGTAAAAAAGTAGCATGGTATAGTTTGATGAATAAATTACATGGTTGGAAATGTCAAAACAATTTTATTATTTTAGTGCAATATACCTTTAGGTATATCATTTTCGAAAATTTTTATTTTGTAAATGGTGAAAAATTCTGATCTCAAACAAATGTAAATAAATTATTTGGGGGTCCCTTCCAAATGAAAGATATAAAGTGGATATTAAGTATAATGTGACTAATTTTATGTTATTAACAAATAGTATTGATATAGATTAATAGTTTTTATAAATAATGATATGATATAACAATTAATTTTTTTTCTTAGATGAAATGAGCCTCTTTTCGTCTAGTTGTGAAACGTGTTCGTCGGACGTAAAACGTGACCCTTTTCCTCAGACGTTGGCACGTGCTCTTTTGCAAATACTTTTTAAATGTGCCTTTTTCTTAAGAAACGTCATTATTCTTTAATCACTATGAATCAGCTTAAAATAAACACACATGTAGAATTATGTATACCGTTAAAAATCACATTAAAAAAGTTTTAATTGGATATAATAACTAATTTAATTAAAAGTTATTGTGTTATGTTTTTCTGCAATGTGCATTAAAGTCATATACTTACGATAAATGAAAAAAATGTGTCACGGAAATAATTATTAATTAAAAAATTAATAAAATTGTTTAGTTGTTAGTTGTCGTCGAGATAATTCATTTTTGGTTTTTTGTTTTCAATAAAGGGATAAGTTAAAGTTTGGTTTGTTAACATTACTTTTTTCGGCAGGTGTTCAAAAGTTTCAAAAAGCACATATTCTATTTGCATAATCTCTGCACATTCGCGGTGGGTTTTTCGAAAAGAAATCAATCTGGTACAACTAGCTGCTGCAAACTAGTTTATACTTAGACCTAACTTGAAACTCATGAATATTTCAGAACAAAGCTTTCCAAATATTTAATTTATGGAGTATTTTCAGTGATTTCAAAAATATCAAAATTAAAATTAATAGTCTCTAATCTACCCAAAATTGAAACTGTATATAATGTGAATACCAAAATAGCGAACTGATAATAAATAAATAAATAATTAACAAATTAACAAATTAAAAAATAATAATAAACAAAAACTTTTTTAATATTTAAAAAAAAATAAGAAATAATCTTAACGACAAATTGTTTTCGCATTTTATTTAAAAATACCAATTGTTCATTTGTTAAGAAAATCCAAGACTATAATATGTACTCGAACCCATTAAAATAATTTATTCGTCAACCTACCTTAAAGCGCAACCCGATGATATGACAAAGGAATCACGTATCTAATTGGACGACCTAAATTAAGCTATGCACACCGAACTTTGTAACGTATATTTGCAAGCCGCATTGCTAATTTGTCATTCGATGACCGAATTGTTAATTCCAATTCTTTTTCGCGTTAACTCGGTTTGACAGGTACATTGTAAATCACGTCCACTTGTTCGTCCAATATCACCGAGTAACGGTCTCCTTCGTCAAATGTCTGTTTAAACAATTTTGCAAAAAATACGGTTTTTCCTCGACAGAGGGACCTGCTTCGTTCGCGCAAAAACTACCCGAGGTACTTTTTACTTTT
Source organism: Ceratoteleas bidentatus (assembly GCA_022817645.1). Classification (NCBI taxonomy): domain Eukaryota; kingdom Metazoa; phylum Arthropoda; class Insecta; order Hymenoptera; family Scelionidae; genus Ceratoteleas; species Ceratoteleas bidentatus. The sequence goes on from JABFPB010002022.1 coordinate 18,101, forward strand.
CAACACGTCAGCTTGATTAACAACAGAATTATCCGAATCAACCTAATACTCAATTCATCCAATTAATTAAACATTCATATGCTCTATAATCATGAATTACAAACTACTCACCTGTTCGATTCAAGTGCACAGAAATATTAAAATGTCAGACAGTTACATAAATTGCTCGTTTAATCCCGATTTACCGCATTGTTCATTAACAACTTACATTAGATTTTTGCGTTAGGTCGTAATTACGCGAAGTTATTAAATCATCGTGTTTCATTAATTGAAATCAAGTTGCGTATCGTAGTCTCATTCGCAATATCGCGAATTTATTGTATCCTTCGAGAATCGATCCAAGTCTGATCGCCCATCGAAATACACAAACGGACTTCGCTGAAATTATTTTTATCCGCACAATCGGCTGATAACTGACAGCTGATTTTCGCGAACTTTCGGTCGCGAATCCCTTTAAAATAAATGCGAAAATCTGCCAGAATAAAACGTGGAAATTGTGTCAGGGTCGATCGAATGTCCGAAGCAATGCCTGTTTGGACGTCGAAATTGCTTTTTTTGTATTTCCGCAGGTGAATTGCCCTATTCGCGACACGTTTTTTTTGTCGCATTCACGAATTGTCGAACAAATCGACGGCCGACGAAATCATGCAAATGCCCTGGAAAAACGACAAGTCTCGTTTTAGCTGGACTTCCAGTGCCATTATGCGAAATCCCCCGGTAATTAGCATACGCGTTAATTACATAAAGTTCTTATTTTTAGAGCCGCTCTCGGCACGGCGCGGCAAATAAACAAAAATGTATATGAAACGTGTTTATTGACACAACGTGGCCGTTGGAACGAGTTATGCTAAAAGTCGGTAATTGCTTTATTATTTTTTCGAGACACTCCGATGCGTCACAATTCGACTTTCAAACGCTCGCCTGAGCCTCATTTCTAATCAGATTATGTCACGCGTTATTTCTGATATTTGCAAATTTCATCGTTGCATAATTATTGCGGTAGATGCGAGTGTCGTCGTGGCGCGGTATTTTTGTTCCCAGACAGCTACGGGAATCGGCTGTCGATGATGTGGAGACAATGCATTTAAATAATTAGCAAACAATCGTGAGTTGGAATACAGTCAAACGGTGTTTTTGAATCGATGAATTTTTTATTGCGAATCAGAAAAATGTCCCACGACAAAAAGTGTTTTAGTAAAAGTGGTGAAGTAAAACGTATTCTTGGCAGAAATCGGCAGTTCTGATCGAAATAGGATTTTTTTCTGTGGTGTGACATTCGAGGGGAAAAATCGTTTGAATGGTTTTGAGAGTAAAGAAATTTGGTTCGAGTATGATTTGGGAGGTGAATGAATGGTGAAAGACCTTAGATTTGATAGGAGGTACTAAACGAAGTCTATCAACTAAATCTTTTGTTGATAGAGTAAGCTTTAGAAAGTTTAAATTAAAGTAAATTAAAATCATTGGTATAGAGAATTGCCAGTCGTTTTGTGATAGAATGATTTTGTAAAATGATTGTTATGGCATTTAGGTTCAATGAAGAGATTCGAATCGTAGATTTTATATATAAATTAATTTGTATAAATAATCGGGTAAAAACAATCTGAATCAGAGATTTTATAATTAGGTTTTGATTTCGATTTAGGCACAAAACTGTCTAAACCTGATAAAAAATATCTGATTTCGATCATTTTTGGATTGATTTTTATTGGGATATTATGATGTCTAGGAACTTAAGACAAACACACTGTAAAAAAGACTGTAAATTTACAGTGCCCTTTAAAGTGTATATACTTTAATATTAAACCATAAAAAATCAAGTATAACTACTTTAATTTTTCATCCCGACTGGGAATTATACGAGTTAAATTTTAAACTTACCGTTTAAATTTAAACAGATGAGATCCAATTTTCTATATATTTACACCGAAACTGTAAAATAATTTAATTTTCACTGTAAATTTTCACAGAAACTGTAAAATCATTCAATTTCAATTATACATTTACATTGTTCAAGTGAAAGTGATCCTCAAATAAGAGTTTCTGAATAGTCAAGTGTAAACATGTTTACATTCGAAACCTGCAGTTATACGCCAAGTCGCTACCTATCTCAGCGTCAGCACTGTGGTGGAATTTGTAAGGTTTTGGCTGACAAGGACTATACGCCAACCCGGTAGCGCCGAAAAATCGGCCTGTCCTAGCTGAATTTGTAAGTTATTAGTGGGAACAATTAAAAAACGTAAATATGTGTACATACTGATAAAAATCACCAAAACATGTATTTTCGTATTAAAATCATAAATACTGCTCTCGTTTGTTTATTAATTAACCCAAATTCGTTAATTAATAAACAAAAGAGAGCAGTTTTTCCGATTTTAATACGAAAATACATATGTTTTATTAAGTTTTTTACGAACTGTTCCCACTAATAACTTACAAATTCTGCCATCAGAAGTAAGTATACGCCGTATTGGCGCATAACTTACAAATTTTGCCGTGGTGGCGCTGTTTTTGTAGCGCTGGGATCATCAGCTGAGATAGGTACTGACTAGGCACATCGGCAGATCGTCGATCGTTTGATGTGGTAAGTCACTGTTAAAATTTCATTCAACTGAATTTCCTAACAACACATTCCCCGATATCGGGAGAGACTCCGGAGAATCTAGCTATAAATGACCAGAGATCTCCGGAGAAACTTTTTTTGAGAGGTTCTCCGGAGATCTCCGGACAATCATTGGTAGATTCTCCGGAAAATCTACGGATATCTGGGGTTGTGTTGGTAGGGTTGCTAATTGTTAACAAAACAAACAATATTAATATTCTTTAATCATTATGATTATGTTTAAGTGAGAAAGCAATTTCGAAAAAAACCACACAAAATTTTTGTTGAAGTGAATTCTAACCTCAAATGTAATTTTGCAAATGTATGCGGGAAGAAGTTTTGAGATTTCAAATACAAATGCGACGCATGTCATGTAATAAGAATCATATTTACATATTTCGATATTTCGACATGTATGCATTTGATTTGAGGTTAGAATGATCAATGTAATATTTACAGCTCGGACCGTAACTTAAGTACTTTAACTGGCATTTCACAGATCAACTTTAAAATTAAAGTATATAAACTTGCAACTGGTGGCAAATATATATATGGTTTAATTTTACAGTACTTTTTTACAGTGTTCTAAAACAACAATAATTGGCTAAGTAATTTGGGTAGATTTCATATCAGCATGTAATGGGTGAAACGAAGTATTTATTTTATAGAAAAACAAGTTGACAGACAATGGATAAATATATATTTACAGTTAATTTTTATTATCAGCATCTTAACTGGTGCAGAAAAAATGCACAGAGCAAAAAATGTGTCAGAGCCATTGCAATATTCAAACAAAGAAATGTCAAACACAAAGAAACTAAATTGCGAATATTAGAATTACATTATTTCAGTTTATTAAGTTTAAAAACATATTTTCAATTACAGTTACCAACTTTCACTTGTAACTCGATACAAGTAAATAGCTGATACTTATAGTTCGTCGAAATCAATTTTAATTTTTCTAAATACTTTTCTCGATGTCAAATTAAATTTATATCTAGTAAAATTAATAACACAATGAGATTATTGTTCACTACAACAAACATTGTTGGCATGTTGGTGCTCTTTGTTCCATACTTGGTGTTGTAACTGTGAGATTGTCGCGATTTATCTATCATGTGCATACAAATGTGACCACCTGGTTAGTCTTTTCAATAAGACGACGATTAGCCACATACCACGAACGTCAGAGTGAATCTTTTGATTGATCGTTAATCGGAAAATCGGTCATTTTTATCGATCAAATTTTTCACCGGTAAAATTTTTTACGCAACTTGTCATTAATGCAGATACAACATTCTGTTC
>JABFPB010002023.1:0-22007 GCA_022817645.1 Ceratoteleas bidentatus
TTAAGACACTTTTTTAAGACGTCTTAAAAATGTCTACAAAAAGTGTCTGAAATTAAGACACTTGTTTTAGCGGTGATGCCATGTTACAAGTAATATAACTTTCCGCCCGGTACCGAGGGTGGAAAGTGAAACTTTCCGCCCAAGGTGTAGGGTGGAAAGTTATTACTTCCCTAGGGAAGTAATGGGCAACTTTCCGCCCGCCCGAGAGGGCGGAAAGTGAGTACTTTCCGTGCATGCGATACGAAAAAAACTTTAAACATATTCTACTAAACGTACCTCTAACCTTTTGCATGTTCGGGACCGGACACCCTCTAGCCTTTTGCAAGTTCCCTCCCATTCGATGCTAATTCGTGATTGGTTAGTTCAGTTTAACTGGGCGTTCCTTTGTCAAAAGGTTAGAGTGAAATTTGACAAAAAGCCAGAGGGTACAAAAGGCCAGAAGGCAAAAGGTGAGAGGTTCCAGTGTACATGTTTAGAAGAATATCAGTCAACTAATAAATTATTATATCATTAATTATATAATTAATAATTAAGTAATTATATAGTTAATTACTAATTATTATATAATTAATTTTGTACTTTCATTTTTCACGATGAAAAATAAGGCTTTTCGGAAATTAACCACCGTTTCTATTAATAAAAGACAGACAGTTGACCCCACATGACTGCGTCCTTTATTAATAAAAAAACAGTTGTTATTTTCTGAAAACACCAATTGCGCTTTCGGAAAGTACCCGTATAGAACATAAACGTCCGAAAGTGGAACAAATTAGGTTAGAGTGCCGGAAGCTGTCGCTTTCGGCACTCTAACCTAATTTGCGTGCCGAAAGCGACAGCTTTCGACACGAGAGCCTAATTAGTTCCACTTTTGGCTGCTTCACTGACGTGAAAAGTATATTTCATAAAACTATACGGAGGGAAATGACGTTTCAAAGTTTACAAAGTATATGTTGCCAATGTGTGATGAGAATGTCAGATTTCGACTACATAACAACGTACGCTTCGAAAAGTAGTCTTTCACGTTTAAAAAATTGCAACGTATACTACTGAACTTCAATAATTACGTTGTAATTACCCTAATCCGACATTACCATCAAAACAATCATAGTATCCGTTAGATATCATAATATCATGTTGGAATTTTTACAACATGATTTTTCTCCGTGTATCTTACTTTACACTGATGCTTTACAGTCTGTCAGGTCACACTTATTCATAGAGTAAATTTCCCATCATAACATCGATGAAATAATTCAAATCTCCAGCGGCCGCGGGAAATAATTGCTGCCGTCCCACGAGGAGCTAATCGATAGTCCAAAACCCGGGCACAAAGCTAATCACCGAAAACGGCTCCGTCGACCTTTTTCGCGGGCGAAAATTCGGTCATACATGAGGATCGATTGCGAGCGACGGTGCCAGCGGGCTGCATCTCATTATGAGGGAAATGAAGGGATGCAGGTCCGTGGAATAAGCCGCACCAAAGAACGTTGCACTTAACTAGCCGGCTCCGTGCACCCGAGGCTCATTGTCCGACTCGCGGCACGTTCGAAACAAAGAAAAGTTTCATTCGATTACACGACCACTTTGCCCGAGCGTAACTTCATTCAACAAATAATTTTCATAGCGGCGCAAACTATCCCCGTTTGCGCGTAATCGAGTTAAGTCGTTTCGCGCAGACCCATTACAGCGTCACGCACGTGACGTTTGTTCCTTAATCACGTCACGCGGCTTTTTTTAACAACCCAACTCATCAAAACGATGCAAATTCATCATCGAAAAAGTAAGCGGGTTTTTGAAGTTGAGCAGACCTCATGAGTACATAACGCAACTTTCTGAAAACGTTTTTAAAACGTTTTCAGAAGGTTTCGCTAGAAGTTTTACAAACCCGCGCGAAAAAAGTAAGCTGGCATAAGTATGGCGCAAAGGCTGGATCATAATCGCGAGCCATAATCTTGTGCCAGCTTAATGCCAGCCTGTTGCCAGCTTGTTGCCAGACGACTAGTACACTGTTAAAAAACGGGTGTTAAAAAGTGTTGAAGTGTGAAAGTGTCAACACTTTTTGGTGCCCATAATATTCCACACCAAAGATATTCACACTGAACACTGAGAAAAATATCCTTTTGGATGTAAAGGATTCGTGCCCAAAAAGAAAAATTGTTTCAATTGAGTAGTAATTCTTGTTCTTACAAAATTGTTGAAAAAAATTGTTGCAATTGAGTAGTAAGTCCTTTTGTAAGAAAAGGAATTACTACTCAATTGAAACAATTTTTCTTTTCGGGCTCGAATCCTTTTCATCCAAAAGGATATTTTTCTTAGTGAAGAATATGTGAAATCACTTGCTTTTTCTAATAATGGAAATATCGTGGTTCTTAATTTTCATTTGACATCAATCACCACACTTGACATTAGACGACATTAATATTTCGTTGATTAACGTTAATGCGACAACGATTCAATTTTGATGGTCAATATCAATCAAGCGTCGAATCAATGTCGGCAATCGCTTCAATGTCCAATCGACGTAGAATTTTTTCTGTGTAATACTAATTTTTCTAGTATAATTTTTCTGTTAATTATTATATACGGGGAAAAAACTCGAGATCGATTGAACATTGAATCGATGTCGATTGTCGACGTTGATTCGCCTGATTGATATTGATCATCGACAAAGAATAGATGTCGCATTAACATTAATCAACGTCGAATCGATGTCCTCGAATGTCAAATGGAGGTTGAATCAATGTCAATCATCGATGTCGAATCGATGTCGCAGAAATGTTACATCGCCGTCAAATCGATGTCGAGTCATCGATATCGATTCAACTTCCGATCCCTATAAATGCAAAATAAATGTCGAATCGATGTTAGGCATCGACGTCCATTTGATGCCGTATAAATGTAAATCAACGTCGAATCAATGTTGGTCATCGACTTTGATCTGACTTCACCTGAGCGTTGATACGTCAATTCGATGTTGATTTAATGATTTCACAACGTTGAAATGATGCCCAATCACATCAATGTTGATTCAACATCCGTTTAATGGATTTGTTCCCTTAGGGGACATAATTATGTGTAGGAAATATACGGTAAGAGTCGACGTTGTCACTCTGACCTAGTGGTTAACGCGTTTGAATGCTATCTGTGTAGTCGGAAGTTCAAGTCTCGGTGCTGATTTACATTTTCTTTGTATAAAATTGCATATAATAAATTATTTTTAATAAATTGTGTAAACAATATTCGTTTAATAATTTGGCAAAATTTTTAACGGAAATTTCCTTCGAGATCCAGGAAATTCCAGTCGAAAGTATTACCGCAACTAAACGGAAATATCCGTCCTCCGCCAAGAAACTTCCATCTTTTCCATGGAAATTTCCATTAGTTTCAACGATATTTCCGTTTTCCAGGCAATTCCAACGAACGTTTGCCATCACGGAATTCCTTTGGAACTTTTATTGCGGGCATTTAACAAGTCGGGAATCTCATTGATAATTTGTTATACCACTTCGAAAAATGATTCGAAGTGGTATAACAAATTATCAATGAGATTCCCGACTCATTGATAATTTGTTATACCACTTCGAAAAATTATTCCACGTAAACAATTTTTCTCGATTAATTTTTACTTTATACATTTTAAAGTTGTCGATATGTCATCCATTCTTACTACAATAACCCGCAATTCCAAAAATCAATATCTATAAAATATCAAACAAAAAATGGTTGCTAACTTTGTTTATGAATTATCGTTTTATCGAATGAATGTCAATGTACTTCACATTTCATAAAAAAAAGTTTTTCACACCATAATTACTGTCCCAAATAAATTACCAACCGCATCGTAACGTCTGCCCACCCCTTCCCCGCGCAAAACCAGAACTCAAACGGCTCCCTCTCGAAATCTTCACGAACCTTATCGTTTTTTTCCTCGCTCGCCGGCAACTTTTTTCCCCAAAGAATTTCCTCTCCGAATGTTTCCGCGTCGTCCCGTCGAGCGTCTCTGTTTCCCCAACAAAATTGTTTCGCCTTCGCAGCGCTGTAAATATCTTAGACCAGCGTTCGAGTCGCGGCAACTTTTTCCGCGCCGCCCGGCGCCTTCCATTTCCCAGCCCGTTCCTTCGTATTTATTTTACAGAACGTTTAATCAATTCCTTCCATTTTCCGAAATATACATTTAAAAAACTCAGCCATTGATTTTCCGTTCGTTCACCGTTTTGTACTTCCGAAGTAAAAAATCGCGTATTTTCTGGCAAGTTTTTTTATGGTAATCTGACTGTAATAAGGGGTACTATTCTAAGGATATTTCTCAAAATCTAACGAAACTAACGAAACCGACATATACTATCTGTTATTTCTACTGTTTTATTTATTGAGTAAAGTGTTAACATAAAAAAGAAATAAATCTGGTACAAATATCGACATCACGTACACATTTTGCATATAATAATTTGGTATGTACGATGTAAAAAAACTGCAGTTTTCAAGCATATTTACTTTAATTTAGTTGCAAGTAAATATGCTTGAATTTCAAAGTCCTTTTAAATTCAAGCATACTTTAAAATTAAATCATATTCGCTTTAATTTTAAAATGTAACTTTAAAATGACATCATGTTTTATAGCGTTCTTAGGTTAGAATGCCACAGATTTGAAGTGTGAGTTTAAAATTAAAGTTCAACTTGAATATTAAAGCATATACACTGGAATGTTAAATTCAAATATCAATTCGAATATCAAGTATATATGTTTGAAAACCTGGTTTAAAATTCAACTTATTTTTTTACAACGATGGATGTGTGTATCTTGAGAAAAGTTTATTTCGGTAATCGTGTTCAGTGGTTAAAATGTCCAAATTTATGTTCCAAAAATTTACACCGATGGTGTATTTATATGAGATTTCATTTGTACACTGAAGATTTACACCGGCCACACCTACACTTTCACCAAATTTTAACACGAAAATTGATGGAAATATATAGACACGATTCCGTGTTAAAATTTACACCGAATTGTTTACAGTGTATCAGCGGATCTAGGTTTCTAAGAAAAAAATAAGAGCAATTCTGGAACAAAATCTTCGGATCAAATATCGTGACCTTATAAACAAAGCTCTATTCTATCATAGTAACCAATATTCTTATAAAATATTTTTTCTCACACGTGCACCGAAAGCGCGTGTTTTCGTCCCTGTTTTTAGGGACGAAAACAAATTTTCCCTCCCTAGAGAGGAAAACACTGTGCTTTCGTCCGTTGGGAGGAAAACATCGTGATTTCGTCCCTAAGGAGGAAAACATCGTGCTTTCGTCCCTGAAGAGGAAATCATCGCAAAAAATTCATAAAAATTCAAAAAATAATCCAAAAAATTCAAAAAAAAAATCCAAAAAATTCAAAAAAAATGTCCAAAAAATTCATAAAAATTCAAAAAAATTTCCAAAAAATTCATAAAAATTCAAAAAAATTTCCAAAAAATTCATAAACATTCAAAAAAAATTTCCAAAAAATTCCAAAAACAAATTCAAAAACATTTTGAAAAATCCAAAACATTTCCAAACAATTCAAAAAATTTTCCAAAAAATTCCAAATAATTTACAAAAAAACTTCAAAAAATTTCCAAAAAATTCCAAACAGTTTCCAAAAAATTCAAAATTATAAAAATTCAAAAAAAATTTCCAAAAAATTTTTTTTTATTTCCAAAAAATTCAAAAGATGTTCGAAAAAATTCAAAAAAATTTACAAAAATATCAAGAAAATTTTCATAAAATTTCCAAAAAATTCAAAAAAATTCATCAAAAAAAGTTTTTTTTTATTTTTTTTTAATATGTTTGTATTTTTTTTATTTTTTGATTTTTTTAATGTTTTTGAATTTTTTTGATTTTTTTTTAATTTTTTGGAATTTTTTAGAATTTTTTTTAAATTTGTTGATGATTTTTTTAATTGTTTTGATTTTTTTGAATATTTGAAACATTCTTTCGAATATTTATTGTATTTTTCAGATTATATATAATTTTTTATTTGGCAACAACCTTTTTTATTCCTCTTTTATTCTCATATGATAAACAAATTGTTCGTCACACATGCACGTAAAGTCCAGCTTTACTCCCTGAATTTAGGGAGCAAAACTAAACTTTACTCCCTCGGGAATAAAGTTTAGTTTTTCTCCCGCAATTTCAGGGAGTAAAACTCGACCTCTACTTGCATGTGTAACGAAAAATATCGTAACCTCGTGGAGTAAAACTCCGTTTTACTTCTTTGGTTAAACATATACTATTATCTTATCTGCATAAAAAATGAACGTTTTGAGCAACTGAATAGAGGGAGAAAATTGGTTCATTACCGCGCGAGGGCGGTATGTGCGGGCGGTAATGAGCGGGTGGAAAAGTGGCCCATGGGCGCAAAATTCAATTTTGCGCCGTAGAGCTTTTTTCCGCCCGCTCAAATTACTTCCTGATCATTTACTGCCCGCTCAATTTACTGCCTGATCATGTACCGCCCGGTCATTTTTTGTGCAGGTAGGATAAAAACATGCACGTAAAGTAGAGCTTAACTCCTTGTATTTAGGAAGCAAAACTGAATTTTACTCCCTCGGAGAGCGTTTTACTCCCTAGGGAATAAAATAAAGTTTTTCTCCCACAGTTCCAGGGAGTAAAGTCGACCTCTACTTGCATTTGTAACGAAATAGTATATTGTGTAATGCGCTCCTTTGCTCCCGCACAACAGGGAGCAAAGTAGCGCATTACTGCCTGTTCGGTTATTTTGCTCCCTGCTCGGTTACTTTGCTCCCTAAAAAACACGGAGCAAAGTAGCTCATTGCGTGTCCGAGTGAGAAAAAACACTTTTCCAACGCTAGTTTTTACAGTATTGACTTTAACATGTCACAAAAATGCTTTCACTGCATGAAAAAGCAAATGGAACATGAAACTCGAATCCTTCACCTCACCTGCGAAACGACTCCATCTCAAAGTCCACCGCGCTTGTCGAACCAATAAAATTTTCGTCGCACCTGGATCATGCAATCCTAAATACTCCGACAACGGTTGCCTTCCATTCGAAATCGCGGGCGCCTTCGCCCTCACGTCGAACGATTATTAACCATTCGGCCCGACACGGAGATAACTCCCCGTTCGTACAAATCATCGAATCCATAACCCCCTCCCCGAGTCCGCGGGACATTTGCTCACGGCGATCAAGCGGCGTCGCGCGCGCCTCGTCCTCCTTAATGTTTTAATAAAACGCCCTTAATAAGAAAATCTTCGTGCAAAATTTGAATAACATAACTGCGAAATCCCTTTTCTTCGTGCAATAATGCAACGAATGACGAAAGTTGTCTTTTTCTCACGGTTCTCCGAGCGCATTAAGACGCTGTAATGCATCTCGTAAAGGCGATGTTCACGGTGGCATAATATGATGCAAAGTAGGTAAATGGATGAGAAAAAAAGTTTAATCGACGGAGTGCTCCGATTGCACTCGATATTTACCCTCCGTCTATGTCTTCGCACAATCGGTGGCCGCGTTCGCAGCGAGGTTCCCCACTTGCACGGAGCCGTCGCCTCGAAAATAACGAAGATAACGAATCGGCGGGGCGTCCGGCGCCGCGGATGCTGCAAAGTGGCCCTCAGCCTCGGATAATTTATTTAAAACCGGCCCACTCTTTGCGAGCCGCGCAAATCCTTTGCTCCCGAATCCGTTTCACGGAATGAGCAGTATCTGAAGCGTTGCATCGCGAAGTGTTCGCTGGTGTTTGTAGATCTGCGCGAGCGGCAGGGGGGAAGAGGGGATGGAGGGGACGCGACCGTCGGAAAAGAAACGCTGAAAGGAGAATCCCTGACGCCGCTATAAGTAAGTAATTTCACTCGTTCGCCGTCGCTATTTGCACTTCTAACCGTTTTACTCTCTGTTTTGCCTTTGTCAAATAAGTTTCCAAAATATATACCTTGGATCTGTTCGGCTTTACTTAGAGAAATTAAGTTACTCTCGTTTGCGTTGCCGTTTAATCGCGAAACGATGGATTAATACAAATACTCTCCGTCGGGCGCGACAATGGTCATTTTACGCGCGCTAACAATTTTCAGCTCCATTAAGCTGGATTTATGTGTAATGTTGAATTATATTTACGAATCGGCGGATGAAAAAATTACGAGCGGCGGAGAAGATTAGCGCGGCGGCGAGGAGGTTTTCATTGTAGTAATAACTTTTTTCGAAAACCACGAAAGCCCGAAATTATTTAATGAGAAGGATTAGTAAACGCTTTGAAAGGCTTTATGCACCTTAAAAAATCTTCCACTTCCCTCATACTTATAGTGTCTATTGACTGATTCAGAAGAACGAAGGTGGGTTTTCCACTTCCCGCATGCTGTTTGCACTTGTCGTAAGATGAATCCGAATCCGGCAGATGGAATTTCCAAAAACTCAAAAATCAAACGGAATTTCCACTTGAAATTCCAGTATGTTAAAAATAAAAGATATCGCAGGATCAAAATATTATTTGTTCGTGAAACCGTTTCAAGAACTGTCTGAAAAATGTAATTCCCAACTTCGGCAGTGTTTCAGATATTTTCAGAATTTTTCAGGCAGAAAATAGTACCGGAGAAGAAGTCTGAAATAGGCAAAACCCGAAAATTTCTGACACTGTCCGAAAGTATGACTGAAAGGGTCATAAGGAGTCAAAAAAAAACAGTCAAGAGTAGGAAAATATCAAAAAACTGATATTCCTACGGCCGCAACAGACAATATGGCGACGACTTCTAGATAAACCACTTTGGTGCTGAAATGTTAAAATTGCAGACTTTTTACAGACATCTCGGTCTTTTTTCAGTTTTTCAAAGCTTTGTGGATAGAGCCCTTGTAGATAAAGTGTACAAGGGTTGTACAGGGGGTTTCGAGAAATAAACTAATCTGGAGAAATAAACTGTCCTGAAATAAATCTGTATTCTGACAAAAAGGATCAGAATATGTATAAAGTCGAAAAAAGTCTTTTTTTTCTCGAAAAATATAATTTTTCACACTATATTATTTCACACTTCACATTAGATGGTTTATTCCTGAAACTGTTAATAATATAACAGGAAGAACTTTTTTTTGAATGTTGCGAATTAAAAATAATATTCAAAAAATTAAATAATTAATTGGTTCCAAAAATTAATTTTGAAACCAATTCATTATTTAATTCTGATTGTTAGCTTATTTTTGCGTGAAATAACCTTCTCATTAGGCAAATAAAATATCCATCTTTATGGAGAATATCGTTCCGTATCGGGTTTAGTGGTCAGATGAATCCGATTTCCGAGAAACTTTTTAGAGAAACTGAAATTCCTTATGACCCCAGGCTGTGTTTCTAAAGTTAGGACTACAAGGAGCATCATACACTATTATTTCACGATAAAAAATCAATTATTAATTTATTTGCATCGTTATTATTAATTAAACTGAACACATACGTGTACACTGCTTTCAAAGAAACATATAAAGTCATTATCAGCTACGGTAAAATTAAATCACAGACATTAAAACTCAGATCGGTAAGATGCAAAGCTGATACCTCGAACTTTCCGAGTTTAGATCTTTATTAGAGTGATTTTTTTTTTCAATTCACAAAATTTTACTGAAAATGGTCGTTTACTGAAAATGTTCGAGATACTGTAAATGATGAAGAAGAATGATCCGATTCGGATTAGTCATATCAAGGATGAATCTATGACGATTCTGAAAGAGTCGAAACGGCATATAAGAAGAGGATTATCCTTGCTGAAGATTAAAATGTTGAAACAATAATTCGAAACGCAATGTTACCATTACCATAATGTTGCGATTTTTTTTGCTCTACAAGATTTTAGACGCAATGTTTCTATCGTTTACAAGCACAAGAATACGATTCACAAATTGAAATAGAAATGCAATTCAAAATCACCTAACCTATTTAATCGTTTTTCCTTCACTGGGGTATGATCGTTTTATAGATTTACTCGGAGTTATGGCTTACTGTACCTTATTTTCCTCTTGCTCTTTGATGTGATTTCCGTACTGATCAGACTACATTATAGCGAACCGAATGAGTTAATATTGACAGTTTTGCAGCCTGATCAATACAAAATGCATGTACTCTATAGGGCTACAATAAGGTTACCTTGTCGTGGTGAAGGTTATTTTGGGTGACCAAAATTTCATGGACGTCTGGCCGGGTGTCGATTGGGTTGTGAACGTAATAATTTAAGGATACATTATACGTTATTTTTCAGCCACCAAAATGATATGGAACAAATAATGAAACTTTAGGATTATACTCATCTTTTAATGTCAACTGAAACGGAATATACAATTTTTCGATATCGCTAGTTGTTTTAATAATGGTATTTGTTAAAGACGATAACATTTTTTTTCACATAGAATCATAGAAAGATGACTTGACCTTTTGTAAGATGCAAGCAGACATAGAAACGGTAGTTGTCATCTAATTAAATGGTTATTTCCATGTTTTTGAAGCATGCAGAATTGTCACCATTTAACACCGTGGATTAACACCCGATGATAGGATGAAATTTCTCTGAGTGTAGGATGGCATATAAAAATTATTGGATGTAAAAATTAAAAAAAAACTTACAGAGAATTTAGCGCTCTACAACCTTAAAAACTTGTACATCCTTAAAAACAGTCTATCAGGACAATCGGACAATGAAGACCTTAGTATCTTGATGAAATTTTTGGCCTGTACGTTTCGAATACGGATAGTCATAATTTTACGAGCCCCTCGTGTATTATGTTAGAACAATTTTTAATATAACACGAGACGTGCTTCAATATGTGCGATTTAAACATTGCTGAAAAGTTTTCTTTGCATTATTGCAAAGGTATATTAAATCCAGCGAGTTTTGTTAGGTGATTTTTCAAAAATGTTACCTTTACAGAAAGTTACTGATGTTATGAAAACGATACGTATTGTCAGACATGCTGTATAATCTTGTCATTTATAAAGAAATCAAAGGAGGAATTCGAAAAAGTTAAAGGAAGTATTTGTCAATATTGTGTTATGTTAGATATTTTGGGCTAAATAATGCCTTTGTCGCGATATTGCATTACAGAGTTTTGACAATTTTGTAATGTTCGACATACGCGATTTCAGAAAGTGTATAAGTTAATTCGGTAAATATAATTTTTTTATTTATCATGAAGAGATCATTTTGGAATCAGTGTGACACGAATACAGTATTGATTGGATTGAATTATGTCATTCACGTCTTTTGCAAAATATGCATATTCATTATTAAGAATTTGAACTCTTAAAATAAATTCATTATTAAATTTAATGAATAACTGTGGCTGGAAATGTACCCGTCATAAAAATTTGAGAAACACTTTATCATGTGGCAATGATAAAGTGTTAGCCCAATGATAAAGTGTTAAATACTTCTGTGTTTAATTCTTTATCATTGAAACATTCCTGGCAATTTTGTCAAATTTCCATGCAAATAGTGGATATTTCCTGCCAAATCCTGGAAATCCGTGATTTTCCTGAAAATGTGAAAAAAATTCCAGGATACACAAAGGAATTGCCCGGAACTTTTATCCCAGGAGATGACGAGTATAGAAGGTAATTAAATTAGAGATATCAACTTGCATAAACTTATGAAGCAACATATTTTCAAGTATAAGTTTGTTCGTCTAAAATCAATACCTTGGTTTTACTAAATAATATTTTTGTATAATCCCCTCGGCGGATTTCCGAAAAATATACATCAATCACAAAGCACAAAATAAATTATTAAAATTCAAAATTCCTACAATGAAGTTGTACTCATTGGTTCAGAACGATTTTTCTGTTATGAAATTTAGGTAGTTACAAGAATACAGTAGGAAGTGAATGCAAAACTAAATCTTGAGTTTACCGTTTGAAAATTGGATTATAATGTAAAACGTAAACATCCACATTCAAGGTTATGACCATTTTTTCAGACAGTATTGTAAATGTAATTATCACGTTGTAGTTTTACCGATTCCCTTTTCTCAGTGTGTTCTGCAAAATATTGCTTTTAGGGTATAAAGAAAATAGGGTAGCACTAGCTCTGCTGCCCAGGGGTGCTTCGAGTTTCCAACCGTCAGTGGGAAGTTTCGTGCGTATTTTTAAAGATATTGAAATAACCATTTGAGTAGAAAAGTTCATTTTTAATGTGCATTTTAAAACAAGCTTAATTATTTTGTTTTTAATTTCATTCTTTTAGTTAGTCGTAGAAGAGTACACGGCAATTTAGTTGTATTACCATTTGTTAAAATAAAAATAACCATTTTTAGTCTGGAAATTTATCAAAAATCATAGGGAACGGCAGATCTCGTTTTGGGGATATTAATTTTTAACATGTCAAATTCCTCATCGTAATTCCATCACACAGAAAGACATTTGTATTGAATGTGAAAGAGTGAAGTTATTTTAATTAAGTTCTATTATAATCAGAAAAATTCTGTTTTTCTTTTGGCAGGATTTCTTTTTATTAAAAAAGAACTTTTTTGTTACACTTGTGAATATATCTTTTATTCGCCATCGAACAAATATGCAATGCAATTTTTATCTAATTTCACGTTATGAAAAATTTTTTTTCGTGCATTTTTCCGCGCATTTTTTTTCTTAATGTAAAATATGTAATAAAAATAATTAATACATTCGCATCTAAATGATAACTTCAGCAAATGCAGCGCCACAACATTCACTGAAATGCTATACAACAAAATCACATTGAAACGACCGTTTCCATTGGACACAAGTCATCTGTACATCATTACACATTCAAATATCAAAATCCAATCGACGATTCAGCAAAAAATCCGCTGAACTGTTCGAAATACTTTCTGCTTTTCTCCCCACATTTATTTTTCCTCTTTCCCGCAAAAACATTTTTATTATTTTTCCCTTCACAAAGACACACGTATTCACTTTTGCACGTACATTCATACAGCCGTATATAAAGCTACGTATATTAAACCGGCTCATTGATACTAAATGCTGCGGAGCGTACTCTTTGACGCTCTCTTCAAAAGCAATCGATTTGTGGCTTCGCCTGTACATTAAATCGTTTGGAAGCAACTTTTATTGCCTGCGTTGTCCGTAGCTCGCAGCGCTGCACTCCGGCACACACGCCTAATATTTATTATTAATATTGCCCTGCGACGGTGCTCGGCGCAAAATGCAAACGTTTTCGGCGTAAGTCGGTCGGTCGCACCGGCGACTATAAGCCGGCGCAAAATTTTCATAGTTTCACAAAGCACGGGCGTCACGCGATGGAAAAAGAGGCTTCTGCCCGGACGAGTGAATATTACGGATGACGGCAACTCGTCCTGCAAGCTTTACAGCCCCACTCGAAAAATTGATCCTGTTATTTTCGCGCAGTGCATGCCACCTTTCTTACGACCGAACCGCCCGCATATAAATGCGTCGTGCGGATGCGATCATCCAATCAACAGGCCGAAATGAATAAATTTCAGCGAGCCACTTTTCTGCCGCCGGCAAACTCGGCGAATAAGTGCATCACTTAAATAGAAACGAAGAGAGTCGGTTCCGATGCTGACCCGCTGATCGAGATCAATTTGAGAAGCTACGTAGGAAATGTCGTAATAAAAATTGTAAAAGTTGGCTACAATTTAACCAAGCGGACAGTACATTCTCACCGAATAATTCGGTGAAGTTGTTCGAGTTTACGGTTGGGTGGAAAAGTAGATGTTTGATGTCACCGGTTAGAATGAGGTTTGGCCTCTAGCTGACACTCCCGATTCTTGCAAATAAACATAATTTTCAAGAAGATTATTGTAATAATTCTACTTTGTCATTGTTCATTGGAACTTCTGCAAAAGAAAAGAGAGTGGAATATAGGTTTTCAAATAAAATGGAAAATGTAGTTAACATTTGAACCTGTGAATTGAACAAAACGGAAAAAGATTGACATATACCGCAAAGGAAATGAACCGATCGATCCTTGATATGTGATATACAACTTAAATTCTTTTATCAAAATTGTGATTTCTCACATGTGAATAGCTTTAAATGTTTACCGTCTTTATATACTGGGTAAATTATGTGAGGAACCATAGAACCATGAAGATATTTTCCACAACATTACACCGGAAAAACTGTTAATCCCTGGAGAGGAAAAAATGTATCTCGATTCGGTCTAGCTACCTGACTATTGCCAGACTATATCCTTACTGTTTCCAGACTACAGACAGACTCTTCTAAGTCTGAATCTAGTGTGGTAAAGTCTGAAAATACGCTGATAATCAGATCGAGCCCAAATTTTTTTAAACAAAAAATCTGAAGAAAATATACGAGACTAAGATAAAAAGTAGAAGTCATTTTTTTAATGGTTATGATAAGGTTATTATTTTCTTCAAAATTAATAAAACAATACTTAAAAATAAATGACAAAAAGTAGAGAAAAGAACTGTATTAATTTTAAAAAATGAATTGCGTAGCTCTATAAAATCAATATCAAGTAATAGTTTGAGACGCAATGATGAAGAATAATTTTGCAACAATCGGTTCACTTTGACAGCCATACCCCAGAAAATCATTGCTGAAGTTCATAATTTTGTTTTAAATTGGGTCAACTTTCCATTAGTTATGGTAACTTCGCTCATAACTAATGAAATATTATTCCCAGTCATTTTTTAATGGAATATTTAAAAGTGGATCTCATTCGCATTTCTGTAATGTTTCAAAAATTCTTTGTGACTACCTTTCGCCATAAAGCTGCGACTCGTACGCAGAAAATTGTAGACCTGGCTCGTCATTATTAATGCTCTTGGTCAGGGTACAGCTCGATTCATTTACCAACAGGCTCCGTGGTCAATTTTTTCTCGCGTTTTATTTATCGACGGGAAAAATTCAACTTATGGCTCAAATTTATTCGTCTCATGAAATTGCACGAAATTCTAAATTCGCACGAAACCGTAACACGTGCACCTTTTTTTGGATAAAGTGGCAATCGGGTGCATATGAGATTGGGTTACTTCAAAGAACACTCTCAAGTTGGCGCAAATGTGACGTTTCTCGACGAACGGCTGAAATTACACTTTGTCGTTGCGTCGGAACCAAAATGCGCCATCGATCGGGTTATGAGTTTTCGCTGAATCGGGCGCTGAAAAAAATCGCATATGACCGCCGATTCGTTAAAAAGCGCAGATAAACAGCGGAAACGGTGAAATTGCGAATGCGCCTTCGCGCGACACGTTTTCCTGGCAATAATTGCGTCGGCGTAAGTTATCTTACAGCGTAACATGCAACGCGTCTCGGCGTGCAACGACGACAAAAAAAATTATCCCGAGCAACGCACAATTTTATTGCAGCGAATTGTGTTGCTGCGAGTTCGTTGAAGAAGAACAGGATGCTTTTGGTGGCTGATGCGAATTGAATCATGGGGGCGTTTTAGCGTCTACGTGGCCTGCATTCAAAATTTAAATCCTCGCAGTGGCACGCTTTTCCGTCGTACATTTTAACCTGCTCCGGCGCCGCGCTCTTGGTACTTTTTCCGCACCTCAAGTCGCATTCAAACGTGTGCTTAAATTCACCTTTGTATGATTGCCAGAACGCCTCATTAAACAAAAATTCAACTCTCGAAACTCATCAAAACAACACTCGACGCCATAAAGAAAACACGCGCCGGCAAGACTCGTCGCGAAATATGATGTTATTCAAACTTGCGGTGCGAATATTTTTCGGAAAGGAAAGACAGAGAGGTCGTAGAACGAGCATTGCGAAAATACGTTTTAGCACTTCAAGTCCTCGAGCCGGTAAATGTGCGCTTTTTTTTAGCAATTTGATTGAACCCGGCACATTCTTTCGCGGCTTTTTGTTCGCGCGAGCAAGTTAATTAATTTTTGCCACCTGAAATTGCCGAAGAATCGTACGGAGGCGTCGCACACAGACAATAAGACACATTGCAATTTTCGCGGCAAACGTATTAAGTGTTTTTCAGGGCTAAAGACGTTTCAGCTGGTCGCGAAATTAATGTCGGCGACGCTTAATAAGCGGCGAAGACGAGGTTTGCCGGTTCATTACGCCGTTAAATATCACGAACTGTTGAGTACACGAATCTCGAGATAATGGTCCTTAAGGTGGCAAAAAACACGAAACGGTCACGTTCAATTTCACTAAACGCGTTTCTTTCGCTCCGACTTTGATCGTCGATACCGTCAAAGCACACTTCTATCATTCATGTTGATCCCATTTGACTCAATTTCTATATCGGTATCTGCATCGCTTTGTCTGATATGACGTTATCCCGTCGTCTTTTATCGATAAAAACTAGAGGAAGCGGAATTAGGGAATCCACTTGCCGGTTTGTTCGGCGCTTTGACTGCATCGCACGGCTGTTTTGCGTTGTTAATAAATTACAGGACGATACACAAATGCAATTTATATTTATCCGCGGCAATTTCAAGTTCGTTTACTCACTTGCTTTATTTCGTGCCGACTTATTTTGGGACGCTTATCACGATTTATAAATGGCTGAGAAATATTTAAATCGCACGATCATAATTTAAGGTTCTCCCGGCTTCGTAATACGGCACTGAAGAAACTGAATACCGAATAAATCGCATTCATTGAGAAATAAAGCCGATGGCGCCTCAAGAGCATCCTGGCAGAATCCACACTAATGCCGCTACTTCAACAATAATAGAAAACATAGGATTTCAAGTTGTTTCATATACTGTGCGCAGTTCGAATTAGACCGACAAATGGCTCAAAGAATAACCTTAAGAATCTGGCCGAGACTTTAGCAATCGTTGATCTTAAACGGTTTAATAAGCCGGATGAGCCGGAAAGCACATTTAAAGGAGTAAACGAGATTTTGCCACTTCTATTTTGCCAACTGTTCGGAAAAGTCGCAATTGATACGATGCATTTTGAGGCTTTGAAATGTCCAAATGACATTAAATCGATTAAGAGGATGTGTCATGACTCAAGTAATAAGATGAATCGTTTGTATATCAATGCTACCAATGCGACAATTTATTGAATTCGAACGATTACTCGTAGATACGAAACTGTTGGTATTTAAATCAATTATTGGTTGCACTGAAACATTGACAGACATATAAAATGAAAAAAGTTGTTTATTCATTTTATTTAAAAATTGCATTGATATTTACGGTTGAAACAATTTAATTCAAAAGAGTAAGCATTCGATATTTGTAATATCCCGACAGGAAATCGTATTTTTCATAATTCAAATTGAAGATATCTCAACCTTTCGGTTGTTGACTGGCATATATATAACAGTGGATGCAGTCAGCTAAATTCGATGGTTAGAAATCGTCATGGATGGAAATATGATTCGAATTGTCGGTGGACATAGGAAGTCGTTCGGCAATCACGCCAAAAAATAGAGTTAAACGTCGCGCATTTGAATTGAAATACAGAATACGCATCAAAAAATAACTGTGTAGTCTTTGGCAACGGGACAGACCGACTCGTCGGTATTTTTGCAGTACCGTACAACAGTCGAATTTTTCCTTAAATTAAAGAGTGAAAACATATATGGGTTATTTGTTTTCCCGACTTCAAAAGGACTGTAATCCTGTTTCAAACCGAACGTGGTAGTAACACTCAATTTGCAGCGAAATTGTTTTGTAGCGATATAGCGAAAGTACAAAAATATCTTGAAAAATTAAGATATTTTTGTACTACAAACCAATTAATTTTGAACACCAATTTTTTGAACATTGATTATACAATACTTATTTAAGGAATTTTTAACGTTATTTTGCTATTTGTTAAATAAACAAGTTTGATAATAGTTTTATTCACATTTGACGAGGTAATTGAAACATAACGTTAAGTAAGCAAAACGAAACGCTTATGCCTTACTTTTTCCAACATTTTCATCTATAACCGTTTATGAACCGAAATTACGGAATGAAACTTAAAACTTTCCGCTGACTCAAACTTCGTTCGTTCAGTTATTATGTTCTTCAAAAATGTGTAATGTGTGCCGTGGCGGCTTTTGTTTAATTAAATTGATATTTGCTGTAGCAACGGTACAAATATCATGACAATTGCATTAGGGGTTATTGTAACGGTAAATTATGGTATTGTGCTTAAAATACTATGTCATTAAAACTTAAGTATCAGATATACAATAGGTTTCTGTGGCTGCTTGGATTCGTTCGCCGTCTGCAAACTTGCTCTATGCATTCGAATAAGAGTTTAGAATCTGTACAGTTATCATTTTTGTATTGGCACAGTTGAGCTTGTGACAGAACAAAAACTATTTCCGCGCTAATCGAAAAATCGTTACGTAGAAAATTGTTCAGTTAAAACAATAAATGTACATAAAATTCAAAATGGAGAAGTTACACTGAAAGACATAAGGGTCGAAATAATAATACAATTTATCTGAAAAAATGAGAACATCTGTGAGGCAGAAAAATCGTCATCGATAATATAATCACCCGGCCGTTGTAAAATAGTTCTCACGTTGTGAACGCAATATTGCTCCTCGATTATGCTGATGTTCGATCAGTTCACGCCGAAATGAAGAACGGTGCGAACGACACACAACACGGAGAGCGATTCGCTGAAGTTGGAAAATTATTTACGTATTCGTACGGTATTTTTCGTTTTATTCGGTTATTTTTTCACATCCGCCTTTTTGTTTCGCCGAAACGGACGTCGATTAAACGAGATTTTGAAACAGTGCATTGCGCGTATATAGTGCGGAGAGAAATTTACCGAGCGCTGTAAAATGATGGGTCAGGGGACAGGATATTGACAAGAAAACAAAACAATTCCGAGGCTCTTAAAGAAACGAATTACTCGAATATAAATCAAGTTGAACATAACGTCATCGATTTCCAGTTTTCCGCGTCTTTGCCGTTACCATCGAAGAACCGAAGAAAAAAAAGACACGAAGCACGAACAGGAAAAAAGAAAGAATGGGAGACGGATCCCACACATCCGCAATATTAATAATTTTCAACCATGAATAAATTCTTTTATTCCAGAAAATAGTTCGTCGATATGCGCATTTTAGAACACTTTTTCCTATTTATCCGAAGCCAGTCACCCCGACAACATATTTGAAATCGCATATTTGAAGTAACTAAAACTCTGAGCTGCATATTTCGTGCAAACGTATTTCAATAATTCGAAATTCCTTTCCCGTCTTAGATCAGCATTTACGGAATTCTTGTTCCAGTAAGCTACTAATTTCCAACCATACGCTTCTTAGATCCCGGCCCTTTTTCATGCAGAGGGACTAACGTTCCGCGCTATAGAATTTTCGTCGAACGAATACCCCGCATTAATATTGAATCGATCGACGTGATTATACGTAAATCTTTTAACTATTCATTCTGTTTGCCGGCGATTCGCCTGCTTTGACCGGTCTTGTGTTTGCGTTCGCATTTTATGTGACGGACTGGAACAAGCGATCGCATTAAAATTGCAACAAATACTCTTCTCGTAGCTATTTCTTTAATCACAATTTTTATATCGTTTTTCGAGTTCTCGAGTTGCTAAGGCTATTGTATTTTGTCATTTTGTCATAAGGATATCGATATGATGTTCCGAAAAATAAAAATTCATGAAAAAAGTCGTATTCGAAAGAAACTTTTTCCGACAAGGAATCGTCGAATAACAGGAATAGGAAGAATTCTGTTGGAGCCATATCAGACGAATACAAGGCATGCGCAACAATTCGAAGCTCTGATGTTCGTGAAGGTTATAGCGAATGTGAGGACCGATGAAATTGTCGTGGTGAATCAGCAGCTTCTTCCTAGATATTCCTGGCCTTTGTTATGAATTTTCGAGTGATAGCTGTAGAAGCTTCAAAATAACTGCTATTCGACTCTGGGGAGCTTGATTTTACATGTTTGGAAACGCTGAGACGTTTCATTCATCATTTGGAGTGGCACAAGTAAATTATTTATCGATATTCTTACAGAACAAATAATACGTCGGAAAATAAGTATGTTTACTGCAGTTACTAATTATTGTTGTTTTACAGTTTTAATATCTTATGAAACGTATTGGGTATTTTCATAAATAAATATGTACTTTTTTATAGAAATTCTACTTCTGCAATATAACGAAGCGCTAATTCATTAAGGCATACGAAAAATTTAGTTACAAAGCTCAGAACATATGTAATCTTAAGTGTTTTTTATGCTGAATACAATGCTGCAACTGATTTTAAAAAACATTTTTTTCGGCAATTTTGAAAGTTTTTTTTTGAAAAAAAATTGTCAGAAAAACAAATTAATACGTCATTATATGAAAAAGAATGCATTTTTATTTCCTCAAATGTTGATTAAAAAATGCTTTTCAAGTTATAGCATTTTTGGTGACTATATATACTAAATAATCGCATGGTTGATAGTCATATCAACATAAAAGTCATGTCAAGATAATCTTCACGTTCACGATCACGACCACAATTAAGACTTATAAGACATTATTACTTAACATTATCACTTTTTCATATGATTTAGCATGTGTAAATTCACCAATTATGCTATAACTTGCCAACATTTTTTTACATTAACCATTGGAGAAATAATGAGTGCATTATTTTTTCAGACTTTCGCATTAATTAGCTTTCTGACAATTTTTTTCGAAAAAATCTTAATAGCGCCACTCAGAACATTGACCCAGAACCTGCGTGCATTTAATTATTGTTACAAGGATGTTTTTGCACAAAAGAAAATAAGCTAGAGGAATCTGAGCATATAAATTAATTTTTCATTAATATAATGTAGGGAAGGACTACGCGCCGCTGCGCTCTTGAATGAGAGTAAAAAAGACGTCCTCGCGTATAACCTTTCTGAATAAGTTACGAATGTTACCACTATCACGATGACGTCGTAACATAAAACTATTAATTTCATACGCTCGGTTGCCATTGACAAGGACATGATAACTTTATGTGGAGATGTTTATTTTACTCGGGTCACACAATATTTTTTCCCTGGTATTCTTTTTTACGAATTATGAATAATTGACTAGATATTAATTATTTCAATTTTTCAATAAAATAAAAGCATACAAAGTTTGTTTTCTCGGACAAGTAAATAATGACAAGAAAAAGAATTGTGAAATTATGATTGAAGTTTCACGTAATTGAATGAAAGATTCCGATGAAGTAATTTGTCTCTCACCCTCTATGTCTTTCCCTTGAATCATCAAAAACCATTGTAATCAATACAACCAACAAAGCCGTAGCACAAATATCCCATCTCGCATTACAATTCACAACCGAAATTTCGACCCTCTAATTCTAAACTTACAACATAATTTCATCCAACACGATCTCCCACAATCACAGTTCATAACAATCCTCGTAACATATTTTCACCTTCAGTCCATCTTCCAATCAAACTACAATTTCACCAACTCAACTAATTTTGGACTTATAATTCCTTTTTCGTTAAAAGCATTAAATAATTTTGGACACGTTTAAAATCAGATTAGTTACATAGATTCTTAGATTCGCGGAAATGAACAGCAGTCTTGTAGATTCTACGAGATTCTACATAACCCTGCTAGTAGACTTAGCAGGCAACCATTATAAAAAAAATAATAAACATCAGGCGAAAAAGAAATAGAAAAAGTCTATCGCGCCAAAAAGCTACTTTTGTTTTATCTTTGTTTTCAACATAGGTTTTCGTACATTTCTATCCGAATTGACATCTCTCAGTGATGCATTTTAATATTAGTCAGACATTAAAATGTTTATTTTTTTCCTTGAACACTCTTAAAAAAGTACTGTTTGTGTTGAATAATGAGTCTTCTTGAAGCGGTTATATTTTAATCAATTCTAACTCTCATACCTATTATAACCTATAAAACATGGAAAATAGATTATATTTCCCCATACTTCATGGTCCTATTGTTGGTAACAGATTTTCTACTCTACTGTAGTAGTTACGAATTGCGTTTAATACTAATTTTTAAGAGTGCATTTTCTAATCTCCACCATATATTGGGAACGCTTATTTGTTTGTTTTGTCATTTATTTAAACAATTATAATT
>JABFPB010002024.1:0-22003 GCA_022817645.1 Ceratoteleas bidentatus
TTTTAATACATCGCAGTAATACGTAATCGAAAACCTTTCAACCAATCAGTTGAAAAAACTTCCTTGCCATAGCGGGGCATCGATATCGATTCGATGTCATCTGAGCGGATATTGAGACATTGATTCGACATCGATTCAACATCGATTCGACATCTGTATTGATGTCGATTCAATTTCGATTTTCTGCCTGTTCTGTTAAGGTTGACGCCTGGCATACCACCGATTTTTCTGCCTGGGAAGGACATCCGTGTCAAAATACCCTATAAACCTAATAATCAATATATATTATAAAAGAAAGTGTACAATGTGCGTGCGGCTAAAACTCCATGAAGAAGGTTTCCGTTTTTACCTGAAGGGCGTGCTTTTGAAGATATAAAAGTTGGAAGTTTCGCCCTCTAGAAATTTCTAGAACAGTCCAGAACATTCCAGATTATTCGAGAGCATTGCATAACATTCTAGAACATCCCGGAACTTTTTGGAATGTTGTGCAATGTTCGGGAATAGTCAGGAACGTAAGGGTATATCCCGGAACATCCCTGATCATTGTGGAACTTTACAGAACACTCTCGAATGTTGTGGAATGTTCTGGAACATTGTGGACGATTTTTACGGGTAGAGCTACCCATTGGTAGGGGTAGATAAAGCAAGATCCGTCTTGGGTTCGAACGTCAGTTTCTTGTTACTTAGAGGTGTGCGGTTCTTTGCGATTCCGGTTTTAGTTGGGTGTATGAAATTCAGGTCGGTTCCGGTTTTAGTTACTGGCAACGGATTTTCCCGGAAAATCCCCATGTTTCCGGGAATTTCCGATATTTTCGGGAAATTTCGAAACATCGGAATTTGCCGGGAGCACCGGGAATTCCCGGGAATACTCGGGAATTCACAGACAGTGAGTCAGGAAATCCCGATATCCTCGGGATTTCCCGATGAATTTCGAGATGACGCCGGGAAATCCGGAGTCATCCCGAAAAACGGAGTCAAAATATTGTTTGTTTTTATTCTGAGTGAATAAAAACAAACAATGAAGTGTGAGTAATCAAAGTGATACATCGAGTGAATATAAATCAAAGTAATTTAAATAGTTAGAAATTGTTTTCAAAAAAATTGTTTCCTCTTATATTTTAAGGTTTATCCTTTTATTCCAACTACCACACAATGTCATATGAACTCCCTGAACGAAGCCAGGTACCCCAACTAGTTGGTAGATAATTATAAAAACTATTGTTATTATAAATTTTATTACGTACTATTGTATTTGTTAAGAATCAGTTTATATAGCTTGAACTTGACATGAAAATAAATTTACTAAGTTAAAAAGAGTATAAGAATTATCTTTTCAATTCTCCTGCATGTTTTAATTGTTGGGCATTCTCCTTTACTAAATTTAGTTATACGAGATTAGTTATCAGGGGGTTGTTCACTTGTAATGTCGCGCTCATTATAGTGCCGTCCTTTCTTATCAAGTATAAAACTATAAATTTGTGTTCACGTGAGAAATAAAAAAACCATCACTGAACGAGACTGAAACTAATCGATCTTTAAAAACGTTTATGCAGCATAAGGGTTTTTAAGATTTTATTGGAACAACTATGTTACTTTTGGTTTTTGTATTTTGGAAGAACTTAATCGCAATTACTATCTGTCAATTATTTATTATTAACATAAATAATAACTAATATCACTAGTGTCAAACTTTAATTTAAAAAATAAAACTATGAGATACCAACTTCAAATCCGGTTTTCAAATCCGGACTTCAAATTCGGATTTCAAATCCGGATTTCAAATCCGAGGTATTCGGATATCCGAACTTGAGATGTCCGGATTATTAAATCCGGATTAACCGGATTCTTAAAATATCCGGATGTTTACAGCCCTAGTTCCAACAACCGATGTTGTTGGATCATTCGAGAATAGCCATTTCCGGATTATATAGGAATAAAGCGACGGATAATCGGCCCCGTCGATTGGTGAGTTGTCGACTGCGAATATCGTACAAAAACTATCGATTTGTAATTTCTCAAGATAAGTTTTTGTTATACACGTCAATGGTCACTTAATCAAATCTTCCCGCACCTGTTTATTATCGCGTGTATGCTTCTTTTTTCACCACACGAAAAAAATGTGTGGTTGGGCACTAGTATACACATGTTGTCATAAACACATAGTTTATGGCTGATTGTGCACAACAATACCGTTGGGTTACTCCAAACATAAGTATAGTTGCCCGAAACCTACATATGGTTGTCCCAAACAAACATACACTGAAAAAAAGTCTTGCGGGATCGGCCAGACTTCCTGTCAAATTTGCAGGTTACGGCTTGGTATAATCACATGTCAAAAACATTGTGGTATCAACAAGCCTAGTCCTGGGAAAATCACAGGACTGGCCTGTAACCGCTACAAGCCTGCAAGATTGTTGATGTTACAGTCTTAATAAACATAGGATTATAAGATGAAAGTCCTGCATTGTTGACATGAAAAGCTAATAAAACCACAAAGTCATGTGATGGCACTCAGTGAAAGAAATGTGAATTCGTCTAAACTTTTTTTCCGTGTATGTTTGCATCAACCATACTGGGTGTAATAATACAGGTATGGTTGCTACAATTGAGTCAGTTTTTCAATGCACTTTGTAGCCTTAAAATTGTATTCAAATGATATCCCGTAACGTCATTGGCAGATATCTATATAATGCAGCACATCCTTTGGATCAAAATTCGACAGATTCGCACTATAACGGCATATCAGCGCTGACAATTCGTCGGCGGTCACACTTGCACGCCGTATAAACAGGCACATCTCGAAAAAGAAATTTGTGGCTAGGAATTAGACAGTTGAAAGATAGTGGAGAATAGTATCGTCAGTGCGGATCGTAACGCTCCAAAAAAATCTTGCTTTATCTGACAGAAAACTTTAATTGTTTTTAAGTATTCATTCCAGATTTTATGTCGACAGTAATCTGTCTAGATATGACGCTGATTAACGACTGCAAATAATTTAACATGATTTGCGATGTCTTCAAAAAGGTATCAATCTGCACATGGTATGCTTCATATTATAAAATCCCATTGCAGGCAGTTTGCACGTCGAACAAAGTAAATCGATAAATAGAACAAAAACTTGTAAAACTTGTCCACTGGTTTATTATGTACCACGTCTAATTCACGCACGATATGTAAAACCATGATTCGCGTGTCTCCAATTTAGCCTCGTTGAGTTGTATTAGATTGTATTAGAAACATGTCTCGCACATTACGATATGCAATACTATACACATATATGCTGCGTTGCGCGGCAAAAAATAGTTTGGTAGTATACTGAGAGAACGGTGGAGGTTGGCAAGCGCCACCTGTCGAAGTTAGGGTGCTTCGATAAATCGGAGTTCGAAGATTGCGATGTCGGCATTCCTAAACCTCCACTTTGGAGTTCTCGCTTCTCCACATCAGCGGAGTTGGTATTTCTCCAAGTGGTGCTTCTCCAAGTGGTCTCGCTTTTCCACAACTCCGTTCATGTGGAGAAGCTCCACCGTTCTCTCAGTGTAACGGATATATCTTTCTTATTCGCAGGAAAGTGAAATTGTTTGAATATTCGAGAATGTATGACGTACAATTTCAATTTTATTCATATAAAAACGACCTGATTGACGGAAAATTTTCGCTTGCAAATTATAATATTGTAGATTTTAAAGAATGTTTTTGCTATTAAATTCAACAATGTGAATATTAATAGTACTAGTGCTAAATTAGCATAACTGATCCCGCAGAAAGTATATTATATTTAAGTGAAGGATGAATTCTTTTCTCGTGTACGTTGGGCAATTTTGAAGAACTTGCTGTATACACACGAGATAACGTCACAGTTTCACCGTGCTGTTCTCTCGTGTGAACATCACAGTGACGATCACATTTCTGTGATGTGAGCATCACAGAAATGTGAACGCAGATTCGCGAAACAGCGGGGCTGTTGCGCGAAACGCGTGATTTGCATGTTTTTCCACCCTTGTTCCTCCTATGAAACAAAAATATTCGCTCTTAGCATCTTCCTTATCAACAATCGTATCTATGTTTTTTCTACATTAATTTTTAGCACTCGGGAAATATAGACACCCTATCATGGCTTTTCAGCCTCATTCCGACGGGATCGCGCCTCTTCTTCAAAATATTCTCTACAATATTTACAAATTTCGATTTGTCTCACGCCAGCGGAGTCAACGACAAGAAAGTACGACGTAATGTCAGATTAATTCAGGTCTATCGAGCCGGTACTCGTTTTTATTCATTAACTGTCTTCTGTTACTATCATTAATGCTGATTCAGTACAAGAAAATGTCTGCAAACAACCAAAAATACAGGAAAGTAAATGTTAATCGTATTATGGTATCAAGTAACCGAAAAATTCATTTTTTGTCAATCGACTGATAGTCCTGAATAACGAGCAATGTCAAGTATCGGCAACACGCATTTCGCGTACTTCAAATTCACAAATATAGTATTTTCGAACAATTGAAAACTCGCAAAATTTAGTGCGATAATCAACAACTAAGTACCTTTTATGTACAAGTCTCGTGATAAGACATCGGATCTGCGACTTGCATCCTTAACCGAGCGTTTTCGTAATCTTTGTATCGTGTCCGAGCGAAACGGTTCACGCGTCGAACTTTTCCCTCCGGTCACTCCAAAATAGAATATACACGAACCATTCACTTTTTTGAGTGAGAGAAACACTTGTAAACGGCGTTTGAAACTAATTTCAATGTATATACAGTTAAGGTGATGACGAAAGTATGCTGCAACGGAGTTACTATCTGTAATAATTACAAATAAATAATTTTATAATTAACCGACCTTAAAGACATTCTATGGTTATGGGAGAATAATCTAGCTAACTTTTTATAACGTATTTTCGGAAAAGAGGTTTTTGCCATTTTTTTATTTCGGAGCAGAAAAATTATGAAAAAACGCTTTTCTTGGCCATGCGTTATGAAAAGTTATCATTTGTTAACCAGAGATATTCTCCCAGAACCATAGAATGTCGCTATGGTTGGTTTATTATATGAACGTGAAGCTGGCAGACTATTCCCCAGCAGACTTTTCTAAAAGCAGCGGTTCTCAACCGAAATAAAAAAATTAACAATTTAGAAAATCTTTATTGAATTTTGGAAAACGCTAAAAATTATAGAGGATTTTCTAATTGAGTCGTTTTTTCGGAGAACATTTTTTAATGGTACATA
The DNA here is from genome assembly GCA_022817645.1 of Ceratoteleas bidentatus. Lineage (NCBI taxonomy): Eukaryota > Metazoa > Arthropoda > Insecta > Hymenoptera > Scelionidae > Ceratoteleas > Ceratoteleas bidentatus. Next base: position 5,229 of record JABFPB010002024.1, read on the forward strand.
ATATGTAGTCTGCAAAAATCATTTTCTCGGAAAAAACGACCTGAGTTCCTTTAAGCCATTATTGCACCCAACGATTCAATTGATTTTTTATTTCGGTTGAGAACCGCTGCTTTTCGAACAGTCTGCAGGGGAATAGTCTGCCAGCTTCACCTTCCAGTTTGTTATACAATTGCTCATTCTTTATTAATTATAAAAAAAAACACTATCTCCGTTGCAGCAGACTTTCCACTTGGCCTTAATAGACTAGGTGCTCGACCAAGCACCGTTTATATGTAGAAATATATTACACTTGTCGCGTCGAACAAACGCAGGAAAACGTTTTGAATCGCATAATTGTGATCGCAATTTGTCTTTACTTTTGATTCCAATTTTGTTCGCAATTTGTGTGCTATTCAGTGTAACTATCACATGTACATGCACATAAATAAACAACATTTGACACAAGTCCAAACCGTTTTCCCGCGCAAATTTGAACACGACTTCGCACGTGGCGTGCTGTCGCGTGCGAACGTAACAGACGACTTCGCACGTGACTGTCCAAACGAATCCGCAAATCAGAATCTGTGTTGTACAAAAATCGCGACTTGTCCCTCATTTGAACTTTGCGCCAAGACAATGTTGAAGTCTACGATGAATAAATTTCTATTTGATCTTTGTACAAAGAATGTCCAAGTTACGCCACATATCATATTCCGCATAAGTTGATATGTTGTACATAGATCATTAATCGGAATCTCGATCCTACGAATCTGCCATACAATGTAAAAAGACATGTAAGTACATAGGATTATCGTTGCAGTTACGGTCTATGTACACTGGATGGCAAAAATAATCTTTCGTGTTAATCACTTACCGAACTTGGTTAATCGATTTTTCTTCTAGTTGTTGTCAATCCAACAAATTGACCAAATGAAAGCATTCGCAGCAATTTAACCTAATGAATTAATTAATACAGAATTTTCCCTTAAATTACTTTTCATACAAATTGTCTGCGAATGTAGAAAAACCACATACTAGTGAATAATTTGAAAAATTTCAGTTTTTTACCGGAAGCTACAAATTTCATATAGAAACCACATTCGCAGAGTATCTTTCTGAAAATTCTATATGCTTGATTACAGAGTATATCTCGATAAAAAAGATTAGATTTGTACACTGGTTTGTGCGTTTAGAGAAACCGCACATGGTCCCGTATTGCCGCATCGACGGCCCTAACACGGAAACAAGCTGTCCGCCGCAAGTTAACTTTGACCACTCGCGTCAAACATTCGTAAAAATGCGCCCGGGCGCGAATTCGTACCAATATTCGGCGTCTATGGTGCTCCTGCCCACTAGTCGAACCGCGGATTCGGCTCGCAAACAAGACATTGCCGATACTTGACTGTTTGCAGGTACAGCCTTTGTGCGAGATAAAATGCTTAACCCTCGTAAAATCACACACACACGTGCACCGCTGAGGTGCACGCTCGAGAATGCGCTTGGCAATGTTTAACACGCCGGAAATAAAGGGCTTTAGCACGTATACTCAGCACGTAAAAATATCATCATGGCGACTCTGTTCGATCGCGCTAAATAACATCGGGGCCACATTACAAAGCCCGTTGCTTATCAACTATATAGTAGAAAATTTTATACACCGGTACCAACATTGGAAGGCATAGAAGGCACTTGGTACCGCTTGTTCCTTTTGCGACTTTTGAAGAACCAGAATCAAAAAACGACCTATCTTCCCATTCTAGCTCACTCCCCCTCGGGTACTTTCCTTTTCGTCGTGGTTTTTGCGTCAATTTCGCCGATGTAGAAAGAAATCGTTTAGCCGAAACAATCTCTTTTTTAATCAAACATTTATACTAGTAGTAATAGATTGCCAAGAAAAAAAATCTGAATTATTTTATGATCACACTGGGAAAAATAATCTGTTGGTTTAACAACAAAATCTTTTGAGTCAACAGATTTTTGATGTTATGTCAAACAGCTTTTCAGTGTTGACATGTTCAAGTTGGTCGTACATTGGAACGTTGTAAACTCAAAAACGTTTCAGGTTAGAACTAATATGTCAGTCGAAAACGTCCAGACATGTCACTTATAACATTCGGGAAAATCGATGAAACGTCCGCTCATTTGTGCCCGATTTATCGACCTCTGAAGTTAACAACTCAGATTGACACTTTCCTCAAGGTAACCGAAGATTATTATGTATTTTGAACCTCGAAATAATGTTGGCTCACCGTAGTAATGCCAACAACGTTTTCGATGTTGTTTGGAACGCGGCATTTTTCCCAGTGCATTTCCTGATCAGTAGAATGTGATTCCTTTGTGATAAGATTTGTGAGATTTTTGTGATCATGTGATCATTTTGTGATCACTCTTTGTAATCACTGAATGAACAGGTCGGTGTGTCGAATATTCAACGGATCATTAAATCATCACAAAATGATCTGAGCATGATCACAAAAGTCTTAAAAACCTTATCACAAAGGGATCACGCTCTACGGATCAGAAAGTGATCATAAAGTGATAACTGAATCATTTACTGTAAACCCTTTACATGGGTGTGCAGAGGGAGCCTGGTTAAATTTTAAATAGAAATAACGGCTGAATGTAAATTCCGCCACATTTAAATTGATAATAAACCTTATCAGTTTGATAAATAGATAATGTGAATTTCGCCAAAAAATTTGTTTTCGCAAAAGAATTTGTCGTCCGAATCTGAAAAATGCTTCTTATGATAAAGATAGATGGGAAATTCCCCCCTCCTCTAAAATTCTACAGATATGCTGACTAAGGATATTCGATTTGGAACATCTTTATTTTAATTAACCTTCCGACTACCAGGTGGAAATCTGTAACGTATTTATTTAGGTAGGGCGACTTAGTCGCCCTAACCAGTTTTGTTAATTAGGGTACTATTATAGGGTAATATAGGGTATATAGGGTAATATTTTTGGTTTATTCAATAAATAACGATGCGTTTCATTAAATAATTATAGAATATTATTTATCAATAATAAATGAAATCTTTAACTAACCACAATAATGTTTAAACATTCAAATTACACAACATATCACAGAAGTGGTTATTGGTCAATACCATCAATGTTTTATCCGAATTAATCAAATCCATCAAAATTAGTAGAACTGTTTAATTTATATAAACATTAAATAAATAATGCCAAGTAGTTCTTATAAAATTAAATTATAATCAGCATACAAACTGAAAAACTATTTAAATGCAATAACATAAAAATGTTAATTATTATTATTTATTACAACAATTAATACATTATTATAATTGTTTTTATTAAAATAAATATAATAATTTATTAGAAATATTAGTTTCAATAACAATCACTGAAAATAACATTTAAAAGCAAGTTCGTAGGTGAGGCAACTAAGACGCCCCAGAGAAATTGTTAATAATTTTCAAATATATTAACAACTAAAAATGAAAAATCAACATTGGAGCGACCAAGTCGCCCCACCTGATAGCCGAAGGGTTAATGGGCTTTTCAGTTTCGGAGGATATCCTATTTTTAATCTTTATGTGACTGAAGAAAAATTCATTTTTTGTATCACGAATGGATGTAAAAACATTATTATTGTTATGAACTTATTATTGTCATATGAACAAAATTAGATAGTGGTTTGTTATTGATGAAAACTTATTCTTCATAGACAAACTGTACTTAATAAAGGTGATAGTTATTAAAGAAACTGAAAAAAAATTAAATTGAAAATGCAATGGGTTGTTGTCCCACAAGTTCGGAGGAGGAGGGCTGCAACCAGTGATGCCACTGAGGGACGTCGTAAGCATTGGGAGTATATATATATACTCCCAATATATATATATATATATATATATATAATCTACCTAGCTACATCTAGGTAGATCAGATCCTATATAAACGTCGAACTTTCATGAGGGTTGATTTGACTCCTTTTCCGAGTTGTTTTGATTTCTGTACGAGATATACGCTTTTCAACTAAAAAGGGGTTAGAATGACTCGAAGTTACACACGTTTTTCTTAGTGCATCCTTTCCCTGAGCCGTCACACCCCTTGTTGACCCTGTCATTTTTATATACTTGAGTTATTCTTATCTACTCCTTTTCTTATAATATTAATATATATTTTAATTAATTAAATATTTCAAATAATTTAAGTTCATAATGTTAATTTGTATATAGAAATAATGACAAAGATATATATAATATAGATAAAGATAATTTTAGATATTGATACTAGCAGAACTGCGCAATGAAATATATAAAATCTTAGTAAAACGCTTTAATCGTTAATTTCAATGGATTTTCTTATCTTTTTGCCGGTAAATTAGCTCTTCAGTTAAAAAGCGACAGTCTGTTTGTACGTTTCTCACAGCCATGAATTTTAGTTTCGCGAAAATCCGATTGGGTCCCATGCTAGTCTCAATAATCCGGATACTTCAGCGTTTCTATCTGCTATCCAGCTACTGGAAAGGCTGAGACGAGTAAAACTTATCCAGTTTGAGCTATCCAGTTACTGTTCATAATTTTAAATTAAAAAGAATAAAAAAACATCTATTAATTTTAACCGTATTTTGAATTCAACAATTTTGTTTGATAAATAATGCACATTCCAGGAATAAAATCATTATTAGATTTTAATATATGTAACAATTGTAATAAATAATAATATTATTAGTTAATAAAGTGAATATCGTAATCTGTAATTATTTCTACAAATCAACATTATGAACTTAAATTATTTGAAATATGTAATTAAATATAATATAATAATGTTATAAGAAAAGGAGTAGATAAGAATAACTCAAGTGTATAAAAATGACAGGGTCAACAATGGGTGTGACGGCTCAGGGAAAGGATGCACTGAGAAAAACGTGTACAACTTCGAGTCATTCCAACCCCTTTTCAGCTGAAAAGCGTACATCTCGTACAGAAGTCAAAACAACTCGGAAAAGGAGTCAAATCAACTCTCATGAAAGTTCGACATTTTTGACGATGTTTTTAAGTTAGCAATATTTAAGTGGCATAAATATGTACAATAAAGTAAAACACACTAAATAGATTTTTTTATGTAATACGTATAATTTATTGTTGTTACGTCGTTCTTCGAAGACATCTGATTTTAAAATTTGATCGAATAATGATTTTGAATTAATTCATTTTTTTATAACTAATTAATAATAGTTTTAATACTGGCTTATTTTTAATATTTGCTAAATAATTAAAACATATTAAAATGATACAGCCGGAATTTATTTGTGAATGTTTTAATTACCAACTACTAATGCAAGTTAACGGAACTTCCTATAGAGTTGTTTCAACTCGAAATTAGAGTTATTTAACTCGAAATAACTCTAATTTCGAATAGTTTTAGTTTTTACTCGAATCTACCCAAAGTAACTTTAAATTGGAGTTGAATCAACTTTTACCTTCTTTCAACTCTAATATCGAGTTGCTCCAACTAGGACGATTTTTCGCAGTGTAGCCGCACTACGGATGAAGCATTGCGGGTTCAATTCCCATCGGCAAAAAAGTTTATCACCAACAAAATGCTTTCTAGTAATACAGGAACTAAAATTCGATAAATAAATTAATCCAGACGTAATACAATCATATTTAACAACATTAATATAACAACATTATTTTTTATTTATAAAATGGCAATCTAATTGAACTAACCAGTGCCTTGGAAGTTACTGCGTTACACATTTAGTTAGTTACAGGCTAGTTTGCCTATCCAGGAACTAGGCAATAAATAGCTAAACTTGCCTCTGTCTCTCTAGTAACTGAACACAAATTTTTCTTAGGTTTTGATACATTATCCTTTGGCGGCATTTATATTATGAGTTTTCAGGCATGACAGACTTTATGTTACCTTTAACGCTAATGAGTTTTCAAGCGTGGCGAAATTTACATTCCTACTGGAACTGAAAATTGGCGTAGTATGGTATGAGTGTGCCAAGAGCACGGGAACAAGCTGGATCATGATCGCAAACCACGCTATTACCGTACTGATGTCATATCGTAGCCATCTTCTTGCTATCTCGTTAATTCTCAGCCTGACAAAAAAGGCAACAAACTGGCTCACGATCATGATGTAGACTTCCATTTTTCCATGCGAAATAATCTTTTTCTTTATCAGGTCTTTTTTGGCGGAATTTATCATCGTCTCCAACGCGATTTCTATTTGTAAATGACGCAAAAACTTTCGAAAAGAAAATTTTTTACAGAATTTTTTCACTTTTTTTTAGTGTTGTGCTCTTATTTCAGTCTTGTATGAAGAAGTTTGATTTCTATGATAATTCTGAGCTTGCGTGGAGTTTTCCATAGATTTATTTCTACAAGGGCATGTTACTGTTGTTGGTTGTACATTTTTGCGACGCGCTTTTTTAGAGAAAAAAGGGAGGTAACAATTCGATACTCGTTTCTCTTACAACGTTGATTATCCCTTCACGCACCGCGTTATTGCAATGCTAAATTTTGAAGAGTCCAATCCGAAAATTATGAAACTGTCAAAGCTAAAACAGTAGTTTTCAAGTAAAATCTTATTTTGTTAGTAATATTGGATTTAAGAAATAACTTAAATCATAAACTGGAATTTTATGATTCAGAAAAGAAAAAGTTGGAAGAAATACCTTGATATACAAGTTTTTCTCGAATTAAATTAACATGCTAAGTACTCGAATCAAAATTAGATTGAAAAAAGTAAATAATAACGTACCAGTCGGTACGTGAAGGATTAAAGTTGTAATCGCATTCGTCCATTGTGAAACAATTTACATAAACGGCAATCGTCAAGACTCTTAATTTAATATGTTTCATTGGTTCTTACGATAGCAATCATCAAATGACATATTGTAAATTTTGAAGTTGCGCCTCGTTATGAATTTTTTTCTTTGCTTTTCTATTAATGTTTTTATAAAAATGCTTCGATTAACTTTTCATAGAAGATTTTTAATTAGATGTACATATTGTAACTGTATAAACAGATTACGTTTAAAAACGCGTAAAATGTCTCTTTACAATAATTCTGGTTTCTAGATTACAAAATATATATTTGTACGTACGTATATATTTTATATTTAATATGTTTCGCTTGCTGTATTTATGTACAGAATCAAGATAAATCAATTAGCAAGTTGAAACTCGCAATATTTGATTCACACTTTTCAAATTGGCTATTAATCATATAAAATTGTAATATAAAACTGGAATTATTCGCACAGTGCACGTCAAACCGTGAGATACAGTTCAAGGTTGTTTGTTTTGTCCACGAACAAGTTTTAATGACGTTGTAATGAGAATTTCGTCAGTTTAGCTTAACAAAGCGTCTACTGTTAACAGATCTATATAGAAAACAGTATATGTACCTTATTATCCATTGTTCTATTAAATTGTTGAATCGGTTGAACGAGATTACCCAATTTTAATTGCAGAAACTCAGTACAATAAAAATATGTCGACGCTCTTTGCAAAAGTCAGAGAATATCATAAACCTTTCGATTCGAATTGCCATGGCTGCCAAAATGGCTCATCTACTATGAGAGCAGAATAATTTTCACTTATACATTTATAACGTCCAAGTTTTTTTCGATGCACTTTTGGATGTTCCTACACTGAGAAAAAAGTGGTGGATGTAGAACACCACTGAGTCGAGTTGTACGAACTCCGCGGACTGGAGTTCACATTACACCACACTGGTGGACTGAAACTGGAAATTGGAGAAGCGACGTTGCCAAACGAGACCTGTCACGATTTGCGAGTTCGTAACCTCGCATTTATAGCGTGTGCTGTGTATGATGTGTTATTGTTGCTCCTATAACCACAAAGAACAACAAAAATGACAACAAATCACTGCACAGCACATGCGATAAATGTGAGGTTACGAACTCGCAAATCGTGACAGGTCTCGTTTGGCAACGTCGCTTCTCCAATTTCCAGTTTGGGGCGCTCAGTCCACCAATTTGGTGTAATGTGAACACCACTCCGCGGAGTTTGTACAACTCCACACGGTGGAGTTCTACGTCCACAACTTTTTTCTCAGTGTAGTTTTCGTGAGAAGCACCGAAATCTCAGTACCCAAGATTTTTGGAAACGCAAAATACGAAGAGATGCTAATCATTATATACTTGAAATTATATCAAAATTGGAACTCGTTTGCGGCAAATTTCACATATCAGAAGCCTACAATACTGTGTTCAGTTCTTAAGCTGATTTCTTGATTTATTCACTCTAAAAAATTATGGTATCCCGCAAGTGGAATTCCACTTGAATTTTTGGGTAATGGGAAATTCCACCTGCAGTGATTCGAATTCCACTTGCCACAGGTGGAAACGGCACGCTGGAAGTGGAAAATTCACCTTCGTTGTACTGAATCAGTCAAATAGACGGTATAAGTTTGAGGGAAGTGGAAGATTTCTTAGAGTGTTATTTACAATAAATTTGTAAACAGAGAAGCGTGGGGTAATGCGGGCACTTTAACAAATAATACAAATAATGCCATTATTTATACATAATAATGTGAACGCACAGGTACCTTTGTTTTATTCTCCCAATTAAGGGAGAATACATGTATATTCTCCCTTAATTGATTTGTTAATCAATTAAGGGCGAATATACATGTAGATTTATCAAAAAATCGAATTTATTTTATTACATATTCCCAATCTACAACATTTCAAGAATGGTGCGTTGAATTTTCAGCTCAAAATTCAAAATAGTTTAACCGTAATTGTCAATAATGTGACTGCGAGTTGCAGGTGCTCGGACAACTTTGAGCGAGTTTTTCTCAAAACTATGTTTTCTGATGCGGTTGCCGGAACTACGAAAACGAATTGCTTGAAATTTGTTAATCGGGTGCCTAAAATATATCTTTAATTCATAAAATAAAGCTTTTTAAAATTTATTTGTTTATTTCTCTGTAAAAAAATTATAAAATCGTATTTTTTACTATTTCATGTAAAAAAATTATAAAATCGTATTTTTTACTGGAAAATTCCTTTTCTTTCTGTTCGATAGCGCCATTTTGTTTAAACAATAAAGATTTAAAAAAATGTTCTTTTATGGATTAAATACATCATTCCTGACACTATCCATTTTGAATATTTTATATTTATTATAAACTCGCTGAGATATCTTGGCAACCGCAAATCACTTCTAAAAAAAGGGGTTTCAATGAAATTATTAATATTTTATCATTTATAAAAAAAATCAAGTTTCAATATAGTCTAGTGTTCTCCAAATGTTGCTAGATCCGTCATATATTTCATTTAAAGATCGAATCTATATATATATATATATGCAGTGTATAATATATTTCTTAATTATACACTGCAAAAACAAGTGTTCTTCAGAGAACACATTTGAAGCTTTTTTAGAACACTTTAAGTGTTCCAATGTTATTCATATAGGAGAAATGAAAAAATTCGATGTTCTTAAATAATTAATGAACATCGAAAGCGCCAATCACCTCTCGCAAGTTATAAAAATATGTTTTAATTATTGCTATAATGCGCGATTTTAGAACACACTATCTTGTTAAGTTTTGTGATAATCTCAAAACATGACAGTAAATAAATAATCTGAAATTTCAGGTAGTTGTGCCGTAACTTTCAATAATGTTTTTAAAAAAAAATTTCAGGCAAATGTGACTGAAATATACTGCAAGATTTCTGAGAATGTAAGACACTATCTGTCTTACTTTAAGACATTTGACGGCAATAAAGACATCTAACCTGCAGAGTTTTTAAAATGTTATAAGGATTTATAGCGAAACATACTTTTACGAATTATTAATTATTTATATATTTTATAATACTTTTTATTACTGGTTGTATATATTTTGCGATATAGATTCATAAAACATAAATTAAAATAACAATATTTTAATTTATGTTTTAATCTAAGTTTAATTTAAGTTTATGTTAAAATTAGGTGGCCCGCATTTCCCCGCGCTTCTCTAATATATAAAAAGTACACTAATTCCGGTATTTCAAATTTTTAGAATCACCTTAAGTAGTATCTTCGAGACAAAATTTGTACGTGACAAATTTATTTCTACACTGAGAAAAATGGACTGTAACGGTAACAGTCTGAGCTGTCAGTACTATAATCCTGGACTGCAAACAAGTCCTGTACTGCAGACTGCTTTTACAGTCTAGACTGTTGTTTCAGCAGTCCCGAACAGGAGTTAATTTCTCTCTTTATAAATTAGTTTGTATACAATAATATATTATACCAGTTCATAAATATTCATTATTGAGTAGACGTAAGACCATTCGTCTTAAGTAAATATATTCTAAACTGTTAATACGGAAATATTAAATACATGCATTGTAGGTTATGTTTTCATCTTTTCCCTTGTATTAATAGTAATTGATTAGATGAAAGTTGATCAGGAAATGACAAGATTTTACTAAATTATTTATTTATTGAAAAATTATGTGAACTAATTTGAAGTAAAATTGAAGATTCTTAATAATCGCGATAATCGCGCTGTTCGATTATCAGTCGGTGATACTTTATCGGTAGGGGGACTCTTTCAACTCGATTTGTTATGTTGGCAATCTGAACTGTCAGAATAACAATGCTGAAGTTAGCAGTCCGGATTGTACACTCTAGCCTGCACGAGCAGCAGTGCGGACTGTAATCGTTACAGTCCATTTTTCTCAGTGTATACATGTATTATCTTTATTGTTATTGCAATCGGGGTATCTTATAACCGCATTATTAGTATATTACGCAACTAGGGCGGGAAATAGGCGATTCCCGACAAGTGTATTGTAGCACGAGGAGAACCCGAGTGTTAAAAGGAACGAGTCGGGAATCGCCTTTCCCGCTGTATTGCGTACGATATTTTTCACAAGTGCACGGGAAACTCAATTTCCCTCCCTGAAAATAGGGAGGCAATTGGTAATTTCCCTCCCAGTTTTTAGGGTGGGAAATTGAGTTTCCCATGCACGTGTGGTGAAAATTAATATACTATTATCAGTGTAATGATTACTGGAGTTATTAAAAAGTGGCATTTAATTAATATACTATTATACTATTATCAGTGTAATGTTTACTGGAGTTATTAAAAAGTGGCATTTAATTATTAAAATTGTTCTTGGTATACATATTTGAAGATAAGTATCTTCAAACATGCATAATAATGAATCTGAGTGATTTGTTAATATTGAATCAACGGGTTAAATTTTCGTAGTTAAAGGTGCGTACAATTAATTATTTTAACGAGTTAATTATTATTTGCAAACTACAACTACAAGTATTTATTTAAATACATTACGTTTACTTGATAACAAGTTATAAGTGGATATTTTTCAAATGTATTTTGAATTCGGATATAGTTAATACTTTCACAATTTCAAAATCAAGTTTGATGCATTAGTCCGAATTTTTTAAGTCATTGACTTGTTTACGTCTTTAAATGGTACTTATAATAACGATGACTATGAAATATCGGTATTCCTTTAATCGTATTTCTGAACATTTTGTCTAATTCTCACTGGAATCGAACTTGACTCCAGAATGGACTTTGATATGTGCTTTTTGTTACAGAGAGTACACAATTTTGATATAGAAAGGCGTAATCCGTTGTTTTGATATTTTCTGGTTATTCAGTCCCCTTGATCGCCGTCTTGCCATTTACCATTTATAAATTCGATTTCACACTGGACCTACACCAGTAACATATGAATTGTCGTAAAAATATGTCATGCTTCCTATCAATAACCCCTATAGATACAAATACATTTTGATGCAAATTTTCATTATCAGTGAAATTCTGTCGTACAATATTGTACATCGATCGACACAAAGCCACAAAGTTGTATCTTGTTTGCTGTATCTACAGTGAATGTACAGGATAGATTTCGTAATGCATAAAAGCGCCGCGTAGAATTAGATGGGTCCCAAAGTGTCGATCGCGATTCACCTTTTGATCTTTGCGCCGAGCCGTATTTAAGTCGATGTCAAGAGACAATTCGGCAAGATCCAACGAGAAAAATGTGTCATCTCAATTTAATATCTTACTTACCGACATAAAGATTTCCGACTGAATCTTGAAAAAAATCAGACACTCGATATTTCTGATTTGTGTAACTATGTTAGTGTCTTATAAATATGTTGGTTCAACATGAACATCGTCTTGATTAAAAAATGTAATTTTTCGGAATTATTTTTTAGCGTAGAATAATTCGTTCGACGTGTTCGTATTTCGATTTTACCCCCGTAACCGCGGCTAAAAGCCCCAACGCCGAACGCGACGTTTTATACAGACAATTGTAAAACACCGTATTGTACAGGTTATTATACATTTTATACATTATAATAAACATGATTTGTGTATGTGTGCAAAAGCACGAAACAATTTCTAGACTGTCATATGGTCTGGGACGAGTATGGGAAAAAGTGCGCCGGTCGTGATTGGTTCGTAAATTTTTTGAATGAGCAAGGATATTTTACCGTCTGTGTTTTCTGATGATATTTTTATTGGCGATTTATACGTATTGCGTACACTGCAAAAACAAGTGTTTTATAGTAAAACACTATCTGTTCCCAGTTTAAAAACACATTTTAGCGTTTTGAATTTTAACCTATCTTTTAAATGGTAAAACAGTTGAAGTGTTTTACCAATGTATTTTAAGATAAAACACAAAATGAGCCTAAAACACCTATAAAACACGTAGTTTTTGCAGTGTAGCGTCAAGTGCTTGATCGATGGAAGAAAATGCCGTTAAAACATGTTCGAGTTTTTATAACTGATTAATGTCAAAGTGTCTTCTAATTAAGAAAGGATTGCTTACCAAGATGTGCAGTTATGTATGATTTCAATGATGAAATGAAGATTTATTTGTGTAAAAGTCAATGTACACTCTTAAAAATTTCATATTGTCACAGACAGATTCATTCTGTCAGATAATGATGCTGTTTGTGACAACCATAATTCATTCTCTCACAGCATGAATCCTTCTGTGACAGTATGAATCTTGCTGTGACAGCAAAATAAGTTTCGATATTTGTAAGAGTGTAGTTAAACAGTTTAAATATTGTGACAGTAGCTGCACATTTAATTGAAGATCAGTTGACTGAACCTTTAAGATCACCGATAGGTCCAAAATTATCATCGTTTAATCGCTGACACTTTTTCAAAGTGCACCGCATTTTGTTTTCTAGAAACATCTTTTCCAATGTGAGGAATATGTATCATTCATTAATTGCTGGCCCACATTGAAGGCAAGGAACAGAAATTCTTTTGGCAGATATTTGTATTGGCGAAAATTGTTGATTGTATCTCAGACAAAACGGCATCTTATCAAACACATTGGAATAATCAGCGGAAAGGAAAATCGAATTATGATTTTCTTTAACTGGCAAATAATCTCCGTCGCTTATTTTCTTTATTTAAATAAAACGTAGGACATATTTCTTTATTCATTTCGTCAGTACAATACAACTTTACCGTAATTGTATATAATTTACATTGGGTCAATTGCAAAGAAACGTACGTTCAAATTAATTCGCGCATCTTTACGGTATTTTCCACATTGACATCTTTAAAATGAACAATTGCGACCAAAACTCAAATTCAAATTGAATTTTCAACGTACAATCACTAACGTACAATCACTTCAATTGCACATGATTCTGATTCAATTAAGAGAAAACTAAATCAGGTTTGGCTGATATATATCACATAATCCATACATATTTTAACACGTTTCATAACTTCTACATAAATATTCCTTCTATTTGTAAATAGACTTTACATTTTCAAATCTAATAGAATCCAACAATTCCACAATTTCAACATTGCCAATGAAACCTGATCAAGTTGCTCGTAAACTGATCACAATCTCATCAAAAGCCCGGATTATTAAAAAAAATCTCAACCTGAAATGCAATCCCTCGAAAACGTCTTCTCCGATCCCTCCAAACTAGTAAGGCACTTTTTCCCACATCGTCAATATCCGACAAAAGCATCACGCCGCACTCTAAGAAAGACCCTTTAACCGTAATGAGTTCCCTTTTACATTAAAACGGATTTCACATTAATATATTTCCAAAAGGATCCCTTTTTACCGCAAAAGGGAAAATTTGTTGCGTAAACGATAACGTTTTGCAGTAAATTGACATCCTGTATCAGATAAATTAATCATTTAAAGATACAAGGAACAAATTTAAACGATTTTCGTTTTACCATTAACAGATGTTTTTAGAGTGCGACGCGTACCGTTCCAATGCGACACGTCAGTCAATATAACTATAGTCATTCTTGTATCATCCTCATTGTTATTCTTATATTCTTGTATTTATTGATTAAATTGTTGCTGAAAATAGTGAGATATTCAAAAAAGATCGCGTCCCTCACAACAGCGCGCGGGCTACCAGGCTGCGACCCGCGCGCCATTCGGCCCGGCTCGCGCGATCATCGTTCAACGCGGTAAAAAGTCGCGGGAGTTTCACGCGTTTATTATCATCGCGGTTGTTACAAGTGTGTCAAGCGGACGGCGCACCCGCGAGTAGTTTTATACGAAAATATTCAGTGTAAAAATAGCGTGAATTGTGACAGGGCAAGCCCGGGCGCTCGTTGCGCCGTAGCGCACTCTCGCGGCCAGACGCAAAGGTTTTCAAACAGTCGCATGTTCCTTCGTCCCTCATGAAGGATTCTGAAAGGGTTCGTTTTAGCGTAATCAGCGTAGTTTCTTATTTGTCGATTCGCCTGTCGTGCTCCGTTTATAGCTGCGCGAGGCGCTATTTGGCGGCCTCACGAGGGCGCGACAGTCGTCGTCCTGGCGCGGGGCGCGGGGCACGCCCCGGGACCTCGTTGTTGCTGCAGCAGAAGCGTCGTTCGCAATACGTATCTCGACGATCGACGAGCGTGGCTCGCGGTTATGGCCACGCCACCCGGTGGCTCTTCTCGTTGATCTTTAGGTTACGTCCAGTATTCGATGTCGAATTTCAGCGTCGGCCAACTGCTACGTGAGCAGCTTAAAAAACATCAGGGCTAGGGATATGTTGATGAAAAGCACCAGCATTACGAGCTGCTGTCTTGAAAACCAGTCCTGAAAACAGTTGTGTGGTTAAAGAGATGAAATTAAAACTTGGAATATTATCTAAGAGGATTATAATCTAATAAGCGAGGCTTTAACGAAGATAAGGAAGTGGACTTAGGTGGTAGGTTTTTATTTATTTTTTTATTTCAGCGATTTTGTTCGCATATTTTGATGAATTACATTTATTTGTTAAGAGTAGAAGTAAGAATTCCGTTGCAATTCTTGGATGAATCTATTTTAATACCTGTGGTCTTATTTTTTAATAAAGAGTAACGCCCTTAACGGAACGCAAACCTTAAAACGTCTTATAAACATTTATTAAACGTTCAAAATCCAGTAAACTATATCCAGTTTTGTTCTATTGGGAGCTCAAATTTATACTGTAGTCAGAGATCATACCAACTTTTATGTTGTTGAGTATCTACGATTTCTTCATACACGACAAGACTGTCGAAACTCATGTAAGGATGTAGGAAATAGAAAAAGGCGTTGAAATATGTTGTGCTACTCGGCGAAAAAATCTCGTAGAATTCGTAGTTCTTCTATTAAATTTCGTCACATTACTTGTTTTGCGGTTTCCATTACACGGAAAAAAATATACGAAATATTACAAGAACATCCGGAGATTTTTCAATCTAGTTAAGGGGACCGTTCGCCTAACTATGTCAAATAGTTAATAATTTTGAGAATTTTTTGCGAGAAAATGCAAACATATAGAAACAACGGGTTTGATAGTTTTATTAATCAGCTCTTCGACAATAACTTGGATTTTTTACATGGCGCCAAAAACGAAATGGTGGCCAATATGGCAGACCGCGCGGATGACCTACACGGGGGAATAATATCACTGAATCAGTACTATTTCAAGTATGCGTCGGCATTTGCTACCAACAGTACCAGCTTAATGCTACGGTAGTATTGGAGTTCCATACAAACTTGAAAACTACTGATTCAGCTCCCTTTCCATGTTGGGTCAGTCTGTTTTCAAGGCTGATTTAGCATTTTTCCAGCAGTATGGTCTACCAATGCTGTAGCACCATTGGTACAAAGACTGCTACACAATTTCAGGTGAGTGTTGGTGAGCAGAGCTGAGACGACATTTTATTTTTTTCCGTGTAAAAAAAACTCTTTCAATTGTGAATCGATTCAGCCCTCTGGATCGATTTGGGTCACAGTAACGAAGACTTTCATTGGAATCTCCTTACTATATTCCCTGGAGCTTATACCTAAGAATTTTTTTTTAAATTTGCCATTTTGGAAGCATTTGAAAAAGGCAATTCTGAGAGAAAACACTCCAATAAAGAGTGTTTTCTATAATTCCTATTTGCCGAAATTAATCGGTTGAATCATACAAACGCTAGAACTTTAAAACGAAAGAAAGTCATTTCGAGAAAAACGCGTTTTTGTGAAAAAAGTTATTGTGACGCTTTGACGCTGGTACCCTCAATACGCTGTACACTGAGAGAAATATTCTATGAAAAATTAGTAGAATTCCAGTAAATTTTACCATTTCATATAGGAGTCGCGACGTATCGTATCCAATTTGGATAAATTTATTATATCTTCAAAGGAGACATTACTGTAAGTTACAGTAAATTTTACTATATCATCTGGGAAAAATTCTTCGAAGTCATACTAATTTTGTTCAGACGAGAAAGGATACGTTGCGACTCCTAAATGATATAGTAAAATTTACTCAAACCTTTTTCTCCGTG
>JABFPB010002025.1:0-21986 GCA_022817645.1 Ceratoteleas bidentatus
CTTTAAAAGTTCTAAATAGTCTCTAAAAATAAAAATAAAAATAAAAAATATATATGAAATATATTTTAAAAATTAATAAAAATAACAATAAATAAAAAATAAAAAATTTGGAGAATAAAAAAATTTAATTTTGGAAACTTGAAATACTTTATTAAATTTGTTTTAAAATATTTTACAAAAATAGAAACTTTAAGAGTTCTAAAATCTTTGAAAATTTAAGTTAAAAAAAAATAAATATAAAATATATAAAATTTAATAAAAATAAAAAGAAATACAAAATAAAAAATTTGGAAAATAAACAAAATTTAATTTTGGAATGTTAATTTTATAAAAAGTAGTTAGATGACTTTTACACTAAAAAGTGTCTTAGTATATAACACTCAGCATTCTTTCGAACAAAAAGTATGTAATAAAATCAACCACTTACTCTTAATTTAGAGTGCAAAAAAATGATTAAAAGTAAAGTACTCGCCACTGCGTCGATTAAGTTTCAGAATCTATAAATACCACGACATATATTTACAAAATATTCCATATTAATAACGTGACCTTTACCCTCTGCTAAAATTAAATTGATGAATTACTCATCCCAATGAGTAATTCATAAATTGAGAACATTTTTCACGAATAAATGTCAGTAATCGATTAGGGAAAATCAGATCCGTTGAACTTCCAACAGATTTTTTTGAATTTCTTTTATGTAGATATGTATGATTTATAAAGAGGTTGATTACAGTAATATTAAATAAAATAAAAGTAATATTAATGTCAAATTATGCAAATACTACATCAAATTTAAGCAAACACATTTTTTACATTTTATAACATACAGACATTTTTCAAATAATTAATAATTAAAACAATAACTATTTTTATATAATAACTGTTTATATTATTTATAATATAATATATTTATGCAATAACTAATATATTTTTAATTTATTATTTAATAATATTTTTTATTATTTTGTTTATTAAAACAATTAGTTTAAATAATTTAATAATTAAATTTAGTAAATATTAATAATAATTATTAAAATTATAATTTCCCAAATTCAGTCTAGATTATATTTAATCGAATAACTGAAAAAAAGAAATTAAATATAATTTTTCTCGTAGATAATAAGAATCAACGAAACAAAAGAAGGTTTTTTGGATCTAAATGATTTGGAGCGCAAGCTTATGAGAGAAAAATCTGATAATCCGTCGCGGAGAATGGTTGGCTACTTCAGCGCCGCGAGCTGCATAACAGGCGTCTTGGCCGATGACGTCGCCACGACCTTGCTGCTGCGACAATATGATGCATTCAGCATTTGGGATTACACGACTGCTGGTGAGCTAATTAACCATAAACATTTTTTGTCATTTATTATTTATAAAGAAATTTACAAAAAAAATTTTTACAAAAAACTGGGTTAACAAACCTTTTTTTTTAAATATTTGTAAAAAAATTTTTTTCCAATTAATAAAACATTTCTTTTAGTTGTAGAAAAAGTGTCATTTATTATACGTAAACAAACTTTTTACAAGTAATAAATTACAAAAATTGTTTTTTTTTCAAAACAATTTGTATACAAATTTTTGTGTAAAAAAATTGTAAACAATTTTGTGTAAAAAAAGTTAAAAAAATTTTTTTACAATTAATAAAAAAATTCTTTTATTATTTGTAAAAAAAGTGTAATCTATTATATGTAAAGATTTTCTGTTACAAATAATTGATGACAAATAGAACACATTTTGTTCTCATTTATTTTTTTTGCAAAATTTCCATGCATTCTGATAGTTAGAATTTCAAATAAATAAATTCAAATTTTGTATTTTGTTTAAAAAAATATTAAATTTGACAACCACATTATATGAAAACAGTAACAAAAATAAATGACAAAAGTTGGATTTCAATTTTGATTTGACTTAAGTAATACATTTGTACTAAATGATCTAGCAATTTTGTGAATAAAAAAATTTGATCAATTTTTTTCATCGATAAAGCATGAATAAAATGGAAAGAGTTATTGCTTTTTAATTGCAACGAATATTTGAAGCGGAATGCTTTTACTTCCGTCATGTAAATTGGAGGAATTGATTTTTTCTGTTTTTCCAATGAACTTGAATAACAAGTTTTTTTTACAAGTTTTCGTTTACATGTATCTAGTTCGCGCGTGTTTTGCTGAAGGTCGAGTTATGGGACAGGATTAAAAAAAATGAAAAACCTCCGATGAAAATTGACGTCGAAAAAAGTCGAAACAAAAAATATTTCATTTAAAATTTCATGAGATTACTTATGAGACCTCGTATCTGAGGAAATGTAAGATTTAATATTAATCCAATTTAAAGCAATATATATAAATTTGTTCATTGAATAACATGTATTATTTTGGAGGAAAAATAAACTCATAAGTCTCATATTGGTTCAGTATTTATTTAAAGGAACATATATGGGAGTTTGTGAGAGAATTAACCAATGATATGTAATATATTATATTTTTGGTTATAATAAGATAGTATGATCTCATGAAGTTACTATATTTTCTCATAAGTTCCTTATCAACCAGATTATGAGAACTAAAATGAGCTATTTTAGACAAAATCTGATTAAAATTTCATAATATTTTATATGTCTAATGTAACCCTTATCAAATCATAAGTCTCATGACAAGCCTCATACACTGTCTCAAGTCTCGTTCTAAGTGCTCATAAATTCCATATAATACCTCATAATTCCCTCAGAACGCTTTATAATTTTTATAGCCTCGTAATTTTTATATAATATCTAACAACTTTACATAAGTTTTAAATGTCTCATAAGTCTCAGAAAATATGTATTAAGTTCCATATGTCTTTATGAGTCTCATAGACTTATGAGAAATGACTTATCGGCTTATGAGACATTTCTCATAGGCTTATGAGAAATTTATCATAAACCTATTGTCTATATGTCTCATAAGATCTCATAATAATGAGAAATTTCTCATATTTATGAGACCACATATTTATGAAACTCAACAGACATTATATTAAACTCAAAAGATGAGACCTATGAATCTTTGCTTTATGTGAACATTATGAGACGTTTTGAGACACCAATATGAGACAATATGAGAAATTTCTTATGTTTCATAGGCTTATAAGAAATGTATTATAAGCCAATGTCTCATAAGCTTATGTCTCATATGGTCTCATAAATATATAAGAAATATCTCAAAGGCTCATGAGACATTTCTCATATATTTATGAGACCACATATTTATGAAACTGCACACATATTATATTAACCTCATAAGATGAGACCTATGAGTCTTTGCTTTATGAACCTTATGGGACGTTTTGTGTCACTAATATGAGACAATATGAGACATTTCTTATTTCTCATAGGCTTATAAGAAATGTCTCAAGTTTATGAGGCATTTCTTATGTCTCATAGGCTAATTTCTCAAGCCCCATATCTCATCTGAAGTCTTTCGAAAATCGTCGAAAGCCTTCAAAAAAATCCTCACTAAACCCGTCTCGTTCCTTTCAGCGCCGTACGTGAAAGTCGAAATGAACCCGCAGCTTCCCGGGGTGGACGTGCACAAGGACGCGATTATTTTTTCGGGCCACAAGTTCATCGGCGGCGTGCAGTCGCCCGGCGCTTTGGTCGTGAAGCGGGCGTTGCTGCGCGAGGATCCCGAGGTCGAGGATATGCGCGACTCGCACCGCTATTTCAAAGACGTCGAGCTGCGCGAGGAGAGCGGCACCGCCGGGGTCGTCGAGGCGATCCGCTTCGGACTCGCGATGCAGCTTAAGGAGAACGTCACCCAACAGGCCATTGCGGCCAGGCAGGACAAAATTTCCAGGTGAGTTGGCTCATATTCCCATAGGTGGGATCATATTCCCATGATCGAATGAGAAAATGATCATATGGAAGATAAATTCATTAAATTGTTGTATGTGGAATAAGATCTCATGATGAAATGATCTTGAGAATATGAGAACGTTCTCATAAATGAGCATATGAGAACGTTCACATAAATGAGCATATGAGAACGTTCTCATAAATGAGCATATGAGAACGATCTCATAAATGAGCATATGAGAATATTATCAGAAATTAGCATATGCGAATATTCTCAGAAATGAGCATCTGAGAATATTCTCATAAATGGCTCATATTCCCATGAGAGGGATCATATTCCAATGATCGGGAAAATGATACGGGAGGTAAAGTTAATAAATTGGTATGTATGGGATAAGATCTCATGAGAAAATGATTTTGAGAAAGATATGAGACAGTTCTCATAAATGAGCATATGAGAATATTCTCATAAATGAGTATATTTTCATGAATGAGCATATGGGAATATTATCATAAATGAGAATCTGAGAATATTCTCATAAATGAGCTTATGAGCATATTCAGTATTTAATTGAATTGAACGGAAACAACTTTGCCGAAACCGTTAGAAGAAAGTTAGGAAATTAACTCCTTTCAACTAGGGATGGGTTTCTGAGGTGATAGGAGAAGATTTGTTTGGGCTAAGAAAAAGTTGCTTGGATGAAGACAGCAGCTGTCTTGACACTTTGCCAACAATTTGCTCACTCGGCATGAGAATGCAAAGGTCTTGGACGAAAGTGTCTTGGGAGCCAAAACGGTGGCGATTTTGACGTCAGCGAATATGTTATGATTTATGAGGAGTGAACTGGGAGAAGAAAGTTTAAGTTTGCTGCAGATGAGCGTCACGACATAGTCGGCTCGAAACTTTGAATAATTGTTTTCAGTGATCTTTAGTTTACAGCCTGTTGTTGGAATCAGTCAAAGTAAAATGTTAAAAATTGAAAACAGTATAATATTTCAAGTTAACTTAACTCATTAATGAGAACTGTGGAGTGATTTTTTAACTCACAAGTTGAGTCAGAATAAAAAATTGAAAAAATTGCAAATATTACATTATAAGTAATACAATAATATGAGTCATTATAATATGTACGAGTCATTTTTACCTCAAGTGTTATGAGTTAAATGAGTCGGTACGATATTAAATAAATTTCATGAATCAATTATGATCTATAACATTCTTATGGCTAATTATAATATTTATGAAATCATGAGTCATAAGTTATCAGTTATCAGTTATGAGATTAAATTATGAGTCATGAGTTATGAGATTTAATCATGAGTCATGAGTTGTGAGTCATGATTTATGAGTCAATAGTAATGTGTCACGATTTGTCATGAAACGTGAGTTGTGAATCATGAGTTATGAGTCATGAATCATGAGTTGTGAATCATGAGTTATGAGTCATGAATCATGAGTTATGAGTCATGAATCATGAGTTATGAGTCATGAGTTGAGTCATGAATCATAAGTTGAGTCAATAGCAATGAGTCATGAGTTATGAGTCAATATAATCACATACAAATTAAAGAAATCAACGGAATCGGTTTCGTAAAATTGATTTCTTTCATTTTCATTTTTTATTTCTTCCATTCTATTTTTCGCAATGGGACACTAAAGGGTTAATCGCCGAATCGTTCGACAGAGTGTCTCGACCGACACTTTGTGCCTCGCCGACACTAATTGCAATCCCGCAATTTACAGCGCGGCTGAATTTGAAGGTGAAAATGAGACCTTCTGAAACAAGAGTTACCGACACGGAACGATTACGTTTCCAATTGCTTCCTCGCGTTCCTAAGGACAACTCCTCGCGCGTCCTCGGCGTCGATCCGAAGATAAACGCCGGCATTTTTCAAATATCAATCCAGAGATACGACCGCGGCTGGATAAACGCGCATTCCTATGCTTTTTTACCATTTTCAATCATTCATTGTCGGAATAAGGGATATGGTACTGTCGTTGAATCATTCGGGACCATGAATGGATATGCTTTTATGTTTCAGGATATTTGGTTAAAATATGAGAGAGAAGCTAAATTCGAGAATACATTTTTGGATCATTTTTTGTTATATTTTCTCATTTACGCGAGTTAAGTGAGTCAAATATGATCCTGTGAGTCATAAATTACTTAAGTTAGTTAGTTTCGTCATTTATAATTGGGATTGTGCTGAATGAGTCATATTCAGCTCGTGAGTCAATTATGATATGACTCATGTGAGTCAACATTGATATCATTCATGTGAGTCAGTATGGATATGATTCATATAAGTCAATATTGATATGACTCATGCGAGTCATGTTCATACATTCATACATGATCGTGCATGATTCATCACATGATTTTATATGAGTCACTCATTTTGATAATTTGATTCATACGAATGAATCATATGACTCATTTATTATCCATAGTCTTTGTGATGTATTAATTAAATAATGAGTCAAAGTATGAGTGAAATAAGTCAACATAATCATGCATAAGTCATATGAGTAAACGCATGAGCCATAAATTATATGAATTATATAACTAATTTTTATAATTATGTTAGTCATTTGACTCATTTATCCGACTTAAATTTGGCGAATTCAGGTTTCCATATCCTTTAAAACCTTTGTCTAATTTCGACAATGCGATTTTCAGACAAGTGCTGTCGCATGTCCGGACGATACCGGAGCTGATTTTGCTGGGCTGCGCGACGCAAAACGTGAAACGCCTGCCAATATTTTCGTTCCTTGTGCGGCACCCACGCGGCATGTTCCTCCATCACAATTTCGTCTGCGCCGTGCTCAACGATGTTTTCGGTGTGCAGGCTCGGGGTGGCTGCGCCTGCGCTGGTCGATACGTCTACGATCTTATGGGTATCGACGAGAAACTAGCGAAGGAGTACGAGTCGGTACTCCTGAAAAGGTCAGTTCCTTTCTACGGAGCCTCCGCTTTTGTTATCTCCTCGGAAACATTTGATTAGCAGGACTTCAGACAACATAAATCGTTGGAAAATACAAAAATTTAATATAGAATAGCTTTAAAAATAGTTTAGAAGGAGTATTTTTTTAAGAGACTTGGGTTAATAATATTTGATAATGGTTGAGATATATTTGGTTCTTTTGGGTCTGGTCAGGTGGAAGATGCAGCCAAGAGAATAGAGAGATGAGACGGAAGACCCAGTGGAACGTGAAATTGGTTTTCTAAAGTGAATCACTCTTTCGAATCACGAAGGAGTGATTCGAAATTTCAAGGGTCTTCCAGTCTGAATAGGGATTAAAAAAATCAGAGGTCTTATTGGGATAGGGGTATCCCTACAGAAGGAGATAGGGACATTGCCACATTGCAAAAATACCCAAGGCAGAACCTGGATCATCCTAAACCTGGTCTTCGTTGCATTTAACCACTTCCTGCTTCGCTATCTCAGTCCCCTGACCTTCACATCCTCCCAACCGCAGTCCCCACCCAACTGTTCCACCCAAACGTCAGCCCAAACCCCTAAGCTGAATCTCGTTCCCGCATCGATCGTCCATAAATTATGCACGGTGTCGTTAACTGGCGCTCTTTCACAGCATGGAGAACGACGGGCAAGACGGATCGACCGCCGAGACCCTCCGACCGGGATTTGCGAGGATTTCCTTCCCGTATTTCATGTCGGAAATGGAGGTGGCTTTCGTCCTGGAGGCACTCAAAATGGTCGCCACCGAGGGATGGAAGCTACTTCCACAATACGTGCTGAACCCTGTAACCGGTGACTGGCGCCATCACACGAACAGCGTCTTCAAGGACCGAAGGTGTCTGGGGGCCATCCGGTACACCGATGGAAAAATGAGCGCCACCGAGAGGCGGATTTCCGGCGCCGGGGTCTTCCCCCAAAGTCCCAGTGACTGTCTACAGACCGCCAGGAATATTTTTAATAGGGCAAGGAAGATGGCCCAGAGGTGCCCTCTGCAGATCGACCGCCATGTGCCGTATGATGCCAAGTCCGAGGCCTTGAGGTGGTTCATGCTGCCGAATGAGGCCCAGGACCTTCTTCTTGGGAACTCCCAGAACGTGAAGACTCATGTTCCCTTTGACCCGAATCATTGCAGGTTGGTTTTTGGGGATTTGGTTGGGGTGGGATTGTGGGTGGGGTGTGGAAGGTAAGTGGGGTTGGGTGAGAGGATGGGAGGAACAACGGCTGGTTGGGTTGGGTGTTTTCTTTGGAGGTGCTACAAGTACCACTTAGGTGGAACTACTTGGATGGAGACTATCCAAGGTAGATGAGCTTTATAACATTGTTTATTATAACATTGTTTAGGAAGTTGAGTACTTAGGATCTTATTTAGGAAGCTAGGTATTCACCTACCTAGGGTACCTTCAAAGTCGGGGACCTTTCACGTTGGGAAGGGTACCTTCAATGTAAAGGAAGGAACCAACTTAAGAACCTAAGGATACCATCCTAACTTGGATGGTATCCTTCCTAAGGTGGGTCTCTTCCTTCAGAAGGTACCTTTCCGTTTTAAAATCACCCAACTTAGGGTAATTTCAAAATCGGTCATTCAAAAATATAATCCAAGTTAAAGAAGATGATATCCTTCCTAACTTGAGATATGAAAAGGAATTTCATGTCACAGAAGATAATTTAGGACTCGGGAACCAGTCTTCCCAACTCCCAACCACAGGTCTCTACGAGAATAAATGTTGCAGGTTCGAAAGTCCAGGAAACGGTCCGATGTCGTCGACCACAAGCACCGGAATGAGACGTCTGAACAGTGACGTACCGCGCAGTGGGAACACATTAATCTCGCCCCTCTCCCCAAGACACAACAGTCTTCCGGTGCTAAACTGCCCGGCGGACACGCGAATCGGAAAGCGCCGCATTCTCACGCGGGGTCATGACGTCGACAGCACCGACGACGGCCCGTTTGGGAGCAGTGGACACAGATTACCGGCCACGTGTCCCCCCTCCCCGCTGCCCACTGTGAAGTTCGCGGTCGGTGAGGCAGTAAATTCCGCGGCAGCCGATATTCTGGGTAACTGTTTACTTAAATTTTCATGCGCGTGGCTATAAACCTTGATTCAGAAATAACGGGGGAAGTAGGAAGCTAGATCGAGTCGAGTTGAGTGTGCCGGATTGTATAAATAAGCAGTAGACTCGGAAGGGAAGTACGGTATCTATAGCTCTAATTACTATGCAACAAAGCTATTGCGTATTTAGCTGCGGCAGTGTATCGCTGCAGAAGTAATGATACCATCGGTCGGGGTATGTAGAATTTGGGAGAGACTTTGTCATGCGGAAACCCGGTTTTCCAAGTTACTACTCTAGATACTGGGCCTAGAAAGACATAAGTTGTCAGCGAAAGGGTATAGGTGGAACTGATTATTTGTAGATCTCGGTTTTTACTGGTGCGCTGATCCAGATATTATCAGTTTCCAACTGGTATTCCCTTTTTAACTACAACCTACCACCCCTAGGAATTGCTGTTCCTCAGGAACCATCTCACCAAGAAAATGGAACCCTCCCTCCTCCGTGGATGGAGGCAATCCTTCCACCAAATTCCTCCAAATTGGCCAAAATTTCCCTATCGGAACTAAGCTATTTAGGAGTTCGCCACACAACTACACCACCCAGGAACCATCTTCCCAAGAAACTGAGGATGGATCCAACCACCCCTCCACCAAATTCCTCCTACTTCCTTCAAGATGACCAAAATCTCCCCACCGGAACTTAGCCACTTAGGACCCTGCCATGCCACTACACCCCTTTTGACCTTCTGGAACCCCTTCCAGGTACCGCGACTACAACAACGACCCGTTTCATTTCCCGCGAACACCAAAGCGACGTCTTCCTGGGTCGTACCAGGTGCAACTCCCTCGGTAGCAGTGGTTGTCTCCGAGTGTCGACCGGTGGGGGCACGTCCCCGGTTCCGATCCCATTGAGCCCTCAGACTTTGGCTAGCCTTGGTATTGCTAATGCGAAGTCTCAGTCCAGACACAGGCACTGCTCTTGCAGTAGCCAGACGGAGTTGAACGGTTCGCTGGAGGGCGAACGCTCCAAGAGTCCGAACCGGTCATCCTCATCCCTAGGCCATGTGCCCAACTGCTCCTCCCCATTCCCCGACTCCGCTAGCAATAGAGTCGGTCGGTCCTCGCCGGTTCCGTCCATCGTCAGCCAAAGTTCTGAGGACGATTTGCGGGCGTACCTGAAGGAGGTGACGAAGGAACTCGCGACTGAGATTAAGTCCGAGATCCGGGAAGTCATCTCCAAGGTCGACGATGCCCTGTCCGAGTCGAACACCTCGGAGACGACCCCACAGCATAGGTCGCAGCAGACCCAGCAGCAGGGAGACTCATTCAGTGCGAGGGACATTGCGGAGTATCTGATGGAGTTCTCGAAGGAGATGGCGAGCGAGGTCAAGTCGGAGATCAGGTGCATGGTCAGCACGGTCGACGGACTTCACAGGTGAGGAAAGGGGAAGCTCATGGGAAGATCAAGGGTAGCATCCGGAGGAATGGTTGTTGGAAATATTCCATTTGTTTTTGGAGTGGATAAGGGCTATCTAGACTGTATTATTTATTTTTGACCGTCAAAAGAGTCCAACTGAAAGTCAAGACTGTACATATGTTCAGTGGTCACTTTTGGAGTGACCACGGAAAAGTCCTACATTCGATATGTTTTGTAAAACGTTGAAATAAAACAGAAAAACTGAGTAGAAAAGCTAAAAAACTGATCAAAAAACTTCGAAAAAGATTACAAGTCCAATATATGACTTAAAGGGTGAAATAAACGTTTTCTAGGCATATATACCAATCGATTCGTCTCATCGAGATACGTATATTTTTTTCAAAATTATTTCTTTGCTATGTCAGCTATGTGAAGGCTATATTTTCCTACATATCGAATATTCCTGGAATATTATAAAAATTGTAATTGCCTCCTATCATTATAGCAGTCTTGATTTTACAAACTTATTTGCAATTTTATCAACATATTTCTTCGGGTGTAGATTCGTGGGATTATACCCTCTTCCAAAGATAGTATACTTTTTTAGCTAGGTTAGAAATACAGACTTCTCAATACTCTTTCTTAATTCGAGAATCAATTTCTTATCTATCCAACTGACCAATAGGAATACCCTGTGAGCAAAATCTTAAACAAAATTCCTGAAAGAAAAGTAGACAAGAGAATAATCACAGGGCTATATTTAGAAATTAGGAACCTCTTTTTTATTAACGTTCTGAACACTCAATGAAATTTTGGGATTCCGAAAGTACGGTATAGCGTCATTGATTAAATTATATAACGCATGATAAAATAGTACGTCTGGTAAATGAATTGGAGTTAAAGTTTACAGATTCGACCAACTTTTCTTCTTTACTATCTTCACTTCGAAGTTTACAAAACGGCATGAATAAAGTATGGAGTGTCGAAGTTGATTTCCATTCTAACATATGGTATAAAGTTTGTATTCCCTAAGGTATGAAAAATGGATGTTCAGAGAGATGAGTTTACCACGAGCAAATAATGTGCAGTCCGATAATACAACAGTTTACCTTATCGGCATCGGGTACACGAATGCGAATGTAAAATCAATAAGAGCGTTTCTGAGTTTAACCATCGGTTGAAATTGAGGAGACAATGGTATATGTGCAAATGTTTGTTATCAAATTTTAGGAGAATAGATTACATTAGTCGATGCTGATGTTAGCACTGCAATAATGTTGATACAATGCAGATTTAAGGATTCATTATCGCCATTGGGAATACTGAAAAAAAACTATGCCATATTTTATATATTGATTGAATGGATGCAGTTAAAACATTTATTACTAATATCACTTCAATGAAGATCATACGAAAATAATATTTATTAAACAATTTATTCTTCACCATTAACTTATTAGAAAACTTTTCTAATCGACTTTAATACATTTTAAAAGTTTCAATTCGTAACTTTCTCCATCAAAAAAATACTATTCAGTCATAACTTTAAGTCCTTACAGACATCGCCATTCAACTCTTTAATTAACTTCAGATGCCAAGATTTCTCAATTTAATCCTAATTCTAAACATAAACCTCCCTTAAAACCCCTTCTTTCCTCCAACTGGCAAAATTAAACCCAATTATTAATTTAAATTACCATACCACCCTCGATCTCTAATTCTAACTTCTGTTATCAAAATTCCAATCTCAACTCTATCTCCAGAGTTGAGATTGGAATATAAAACTAGAATATCGTAGTGTTTAGTTCATTATTATAAATCAAATATTTCGTCTCCACCATAAGTCTACCTTCTATCTCTAACTCCAATCATCGAAACTCCCAACTTCTTCATCATTGACCCTAATTCAACCCTATGACTGACCCTCAGGCACTCTCCCGAAGACCGTTCTTCCTCCGGCTGTGCATCCCCTGCCGAGAAGAAGCGCATGGTGCTCCCAACAGTCTCTCGCCCCCGGACCCCCGTACTCCCAGGCAAACTCGGGGAGCTCACCCAAAACGACTCTAAGGTCTCGAGCGAGTGCTCCTCAGACGAGACCGTGATCTACGTCGTGAAGCCCAACTCCAGCGACCACGGTAAGAACACCGATGAGGATGAAATCGACGACGACGACGACACGACCAAGGAACCCGGCAAGATCCTCCCCAAGATTTACTCCGCCGTTAACTCGGTGAGCTCCCAGGACAGTGGCATCAACCTCTCCTTCCACGAGAGCGACAGGTCAGCGGACTCCTCCGAACTGGGTCGCAGCAGCAGTGCCGAGTCCACCTCCAACAGCACCTCCAGGAAGCCCAGGATATCCAGCAGCTGCGTCTTCCCCAAGCAAGCCAAACCCTCGAATGACGACTTTTCCGAAGACGAGGAGATCTGCCACGCTCCCAGGTGCGAGAAGAACATGGAGGAGAAAAGCTGCCAAGAGAAGGAGGACCTGGCCCAGCAATCACTCTGGCACTGCCTCCCCAAGAACATCTGGAAGCCGACAGTGGAGGCGGTTCAGGAGTACGATATGATCAAGGACAACGACAGGATCCTGCTATGTCTGTCGTTGAACGGAAGTGCTTCATTGGGTCTTCTGCATACCCTGCATCAGTACAGGTACTATGCCAGGTCTAAGGGTATCGACTTCGAGATCGGAGTGGTGACTGTGGATGTGGACGGGGGTCTGGACGTGGACGCCGTGAAGGAGTACATGAGATCCCTGGGTGTGACCTACTTCTTCGAGGAGTTCGAGGCAGGGAACGACCACGAGGAGGAAGAGAGCTCCAACGGTTCGAAGCCCCTCATGCAAGGGTCCTGCAGCTTCTGTGCGAAGGCGACCAGGGCGAAGCTGTACGCCATCGCCAAGAGGGAGAAGTACAACGTCCTGGGTCTGGGGCAGACGCTAGATGACCTGACGGACAGCTTTCTGGCCTCGGTGTTCTACAATGGGAAACTGAAGACCCTGAAGGCACACTACTACATCAGGGGCCAGGATCTGAGGGTGATCCGGCCGTTCGTGTACGTGAGAGACAAGGCGCTGAAACACTTCGCGGAGCATAAGAAGCTGCCGGTGTTCAGGATCAGCGATGTCGAGAACGGACAACATGTAAGTAGATAGGGTTTTGGGTTAATTTGGAGCGAGCTGGAGGAACTGAGCGGGGAATTCCTCCAGGTCTTCTCAATCATGATTCATCGCTTCTTTAGCTTTCCCGATGGAGCTCCGTGAATGGAGGGGACTGAAGATCAGACTACTGATTCACCGTTGATTATAAGCCATCTTCTTGCTATCTCATAAGACCAGTATCCCCAATCGAGAACTGTTTCCCCCGAAGCAATTTCTAGTTTAGAACCCTACCCACCTCTGCAAAGCTCCCTCCCTAAGCCATATCAGGCTAACTTCCTAGGCTTGGAAGACCCTTAAACTAAGACAATTAAACAAGACTAACAGAAAAATCTTTTCGCAGAAGCGATCGCGGAATGAGGATCTGATAGCCTACCAGGAACAGACCCACCCGCGTTTGTACTGGTCATTGCGGTCAGCCTTGAAACCCCTGATTACTGCACGTGGTCAAGTGAACGATGCGCAACAGGGTCAACAGCAGCAGAAGCGGCAACAGCTGCGCCGGCCGCGGACCAATTCGTTCAATTCGTCGCCGATTTCGGGTCGGTTATCGTCGATGCGATATGTCGACGAAAGCGATGAGACCGACGAAGAACCGGTTCTTTGAGGGCGCGGGGAGCGTTCAAGGTCGAATTACGCGGGGAAACATTGAATGGGAGTAGAGTCTGACGTCGAATCCTAAGAACGCACTTTTTCGGAAAAGTTCGCGTGGAGAGTGGGGGTATGAGATTAAAAAAGATTGTTAAAAACGGTATATCGTATGGTATACCTATCTGAGTTTATTACTGTATGTTACTATTACTGTATGATACATCCATTTCGGATATATATCGTACGCCTATGATACGTATGTTGGCATACGGTACTGCGCTATCTTGATCTAATTGAAGTCTGGAGACACGTGCGATATTATATGATGAAGTATAATATTATATGATGGCATATAAGTACACATATGTTCCAATGATATATATGTTACTTCCACTGATTTACAATCATATTTGTTACTAATATACAGACTATACATTCATACCATATCACATATCTGTACATATATGTTAACCTATGATGTGTATATATTATACTGAACTACCATTTTTCGTACCACGGTACCACACGAGTTACTCACGTACTCATAAATGTCAACATAAACATTAACAAAGTACCGCGAGATGGCATTTGTAAATATGTGTTAACATAAAGACCATAAACGACCCTTAGCAAATGATCACCCACATCTACCTATATTTCCAATCATCGAGTGGGTTATCAGTTGTGACGCCATGTGTATATATGTGCATAAGTAACTTTCTATGTTACATATGTAGCCGTTCAAAAGAGTGTCCTGTGTGTTATACAAACGTATGCTGTACGTATGTCAACATACATGTGTAGACATCCCACAATAAAGTATCATTCGCGAAGTCCACGCACAACATACCCCCGCATTCCCACGGGTCGTTTTCATTTCCGCGCATTTGAACAGCCCCCACATTCCCTTCCATCTTGATTCGACGGTACATAACTCCCGAGGGTTCGACCGGGTCAGGAGATCGGCGATTGATGAAGACTGCTCCTCACCAATGCGTCGATTGTACGCCTTCCGGTGGGTCGTTTTCGGGACCGAACAAAAAATTCCCAAAAAAATGTTGACCGATTGCAAAAAACTTAACCAGGTCGTTCCTCCTCTGAGACTGCGAAGCTCAGTCAGACTGACCGGGCGACCTTCGCCCCGGTCGGTTTTCGAAAACCACCCGCCACGTTGGGCGCCACAACAATTCAGTTGCTCATTTCCGTTGTATTTATCCCGTCTACACTTAGCGTTCGTCAAAAAAGGGGAAACGTTTTTTAAGGAACGCAGAAGAGCATGTACTTCGACGTCGTCCCTAAGGACGGTCGTCTTTCTGACAGTCCTTTTTTCTTAACTTGTTCAGGGTGGTCTGAAATCGGATCCATCAGTAGTTTTTTGTATAACCGCAACTAACCCCTGATAAGCGTAGCCGTTGTTCGTCGAACCGACGTCTAGCGCGGGACGACGCGAGCGCCACAAGACACTAGCGCCACAGGGAGTAACCTCGACTGCAGTGAGTCACCCCTCTTGCTTTCCTCCTTCCGCGACAACTTGTTACAAAAAATTGTACAAACCAAGTGGACTGATAACGATAATAACGAGCGTCACTGTAGCGTTGCGAGATATTTTTACCGACCGTCATGGCGTATATTTTTCCAAACGGGACGCACAAGCGCGTTCGTTATCCTCGCATGGTTTTTATACGCCCTCCACCGACGAAATCGAGGTTACGCTCTTGGGCCTATGTAGGTTCTAGAACACTACACCGAAGAAACTGTCGCTGGCACAGCATATTATCTGGGAAGGGTTGTACCGTATGTTTTTCTGTATACGGTGGTCCCAGATTTATGTCTACTTGTACATACCGGTCCTAACCCCACCGGTACGTTAGTTACAACGAACCCTTTTTTTTCACCTTAGACGGTAGATTCTTAAGTGGGAGTCTCCCGCGAATCGTATGGAACCCTAGCTAGCTCAGTAACAAGACTTTAAATTTTTGTATAACTTCGCCAGGAGATAGCCCGAGCGACTTAAAAACCAGAGTCCCTGGTCCGTTGAACGGTAGGCCCAGCCAAGATTTGCGGGAGACATCCGATCCCTACACGTTTCAGACCACAGGTCAAGGTTTGTGACACAACCGTTTGGAACTGTTGCTGGATGACCTGGGACGACCTTGAACCCTGATTACTTAGGAAGTCCTTAGGTCAGCGGCAGCGTCACGATGCGACCGAAATCGGCGAAACCTTGCGTTACTTTCACCGGGGACTTGTGGAGACATCTGCATTACAAATACACGCACTGCCTTACCGACAAGACGCGATCCGGGTCGGTTTCAGTTGCATCGTGACCCAAACCCTCACAAGTACTTAGGGAAGACAAGAGGAAAGAAGACTCTGGATGGGAAAGGTTCTGGTCGTGAGGAAGTTGGATGGGTTTTTGCATGAATCATAAGTTGGTCAATTTAAAAGACCATAATTCTGGGGGAAGGAAAATCTCTGAGAACCAGTACAAATTCTAGACTTATCGGTTCAGATAAAGCGATCTAGGGTCTAGAAGATGAGAGATACAGGGAAGTTGACAAGCATCTTTGCCAGCCAGGGCCTCGCCCCACACTATCACTGCCCAATAAAAGACGACAGATTCAACGTCATCTCGGTGTCGAATCCATCGTTTTTGTTGGAAGACTTACAATCGCGTAAGGGTTCAGACGACCAACCACTCGATGACATCGAGGCGGTTCGTCGAGACCCGCGTACCTGAAACAGCCAAACCACGTCGCGATTTCTATACCGATGTACCTCCGGTCTACACCGACATGCCAGCGCATGCAGCGAACAAACAAAGCTAACGAAGAGGACAGTCGCACACTTGTAGAACGCAAGCACCAGGGATCGACGGCTTTACGTCCTCGGTCTTTCCTATTTCAGGATCCGGAGCCTGTTATTGTCTCGGGCCTGGGTAACGCAGGATGTGTACCATCAGGACACACAAAGCACCAGTGGGGCTCACTAAACTGCCTCCCAGGCTCGAGGAAAACCCGTTTTCGAGGGGCTCAACCATGGGGTAGCTTCCCCAGTCTCGTCGCCAGATGGCGCTAGACCTTTAGAAGGCTAGGCTGACGAAACCCAGCATGTAGGGTTCTGGACAGCGTTCCCGAATCGGGAAAGAATTGGAGCACCAAGTTAGGGTTACCAAGTGACTATGCACTTTGTGGCAGTGGAATCGCTTGGACTCACTCATCCGGGGGGTCAGGAGGTAGGGTACTCTGACTGGTTGATCGATGTAAACTGTTGCTTTCTGGGTCTATTTCTGACTCTAACTGATT
The DNA here is from genome assembly GCA_022817645.1 of Ceratoteleas bidentatus. Lineage (NCBI taxonomy): Eukaryota > Metazoa > Arthropoda > Insecta > Hymenoptera > Scelionidae > Ceratoteleas > Ceratoteleas bidentatus. Next base: position 17,339 of record JABFPB010002025.1, read on the forward strand.
AGTTGGACCAGGAGACTTATTGATCCTCTTCCAGGTCTGGTTAGCCGGTGGAACCAAGTGTCTTCTAGGTCCTCTTCTGACTATGGTTGGCCGGTATGATCACGAATCTCCGGGTCTCCTAATGTTTCTGGTCAGACTATTCCCGTAGAACTTTCAGCTGGGCCTTGGAAGAGGTTCCACCTTGAAACACTTCGGGTACAAGCCAGAACCATCAGGATACCCCAAGAAGAAACCTTCCAATCGACCTTTCCGACCAGTCAGGGTGACCCTTCCTCCTGCCTCCAGCACCGGACCTCCTGTATATAGAACCGGCGCGAAGTTCGAGGCCGATCGATTAACGTTTGACGTCGTTTTTTCCCTCAGCTTCAGATGTATGGTACTCGGCACCGCGAGTTTAGCTAACGCTTCTAATCGTACCGTTAGATCGTACCGTATTTGACTATACCTAGACAACCGCTTACCCAGTCCCCGCAGAGTAGCTAATCAGAACCTCGTATGACTCCGTGCTATAGTGATCGTGTAACTTAGGATGACCGTGATTTTGGGGCCCGGTTCGACCGATCGGTCGGTGGGGGGGAGTGGGCTTCTCTCAAACGGATCCTACGTAGGATGTAAAATTTTCAGAGACACACAATGACTTGTGATACGCGATCGCCGCGATCTTGTGATAAATTGTGAATGCTACGGCGATTCGGCCGACCGACAGTCCTTCGTTGTTTTCGCTTTTTTTGTCGTTTCGTTCTCTTCGCTGTTCACTTGGGTCGATTGTGGAAATTGCATTTGGGGCACGCGCAACGTCGAATCGGGCACAAATGACTGAATCAAAACTATTCGCTAACTTGGACGAGACGAGGCAAGGTCGACGGCGTTTTGCAGGGTATACAAAGAGTCGACGGCAGGCGTGCTTTTTTCTACGTTAACGTTTAATGACGGTTGAGACGGGCGGGAGGGGAGGGGGGATGCAGAGATTAATAGAAGGCGCGCAGGGGTAATTACGACACTAAGCGTTGCAAACGCCAGCCATAAGTAATTGCCGGCTGCCGCGCGATACTCGCGCAGTCTGTATCGACTATTCATTGTGGAGTGTAATCAGAGCATATAATCTACGTATTATGACGGATAGATCTTATATTTTCCGAAGAGTTGCGAGAGTATATTGTTATTGTAAAGATATGTAAGTTTATTTATCGCTAATAAAAACGGTCTTATTAAAAAATCTGAGCCTTGTTTCTCTGATCCTTAGCATTATAGATGTAGAATAGTTTATGTGGATGTGATATTCCGACGATGTGTACAGATGTATGAAAAATACATATCTGCAGATATAATGTATTCGGAATCATGACCTAAAAATAACCTAAAAACATGCTTCTATCCGAGGTATAACCTAAAAATAAGGTAGACAAAACTCCATTTCGGAATAAAAACGACCATTGTGACTTATTTTTGATTTATTGAAGTTTTAAAATAAATAATATATATTTATATTTATTTGTATTTATATTTATATACTCGCTCGCGCGCGCATGCGCGCGGAACCGTAGCCTGTAACTTGACCACTCGCTTGACATTAAGTATTCGTAAGTGAGGTACTTAAAACGCGATGAGTTAACGGCGAATAGGAGAATAGGTCTACTTTATCGAAGAGGACTGTTTCTTACAGTGAAGCGCGAACAGGTGACATACCATGGCAATCAGTTGCAAAATGTACACTGAGAATATTAAGTCTAAACACACGTGTTGTTATTCAAAAAGCTATATAAACATTTGAAGAGTACTTCATTTGGCCACCGTAGTTGTTGTCGTCCCGAGAAGCTACAGACACGTCGAAGCTTGGGGGCGCCACCGTCAACTCACGCGACGGTGGCGCTGGTGTGCTCGTAAGTGCGGTACATTAGCTGAATGAACACATGATAATCGGGTTCGTCGCTTACGTTTATTCGTTCGAACGATTTCTTCGTTATTTCGTTTTCACTGTTTAAGTCGAGACGAGAACGGTGCCCTAGTTCGCGAAAAAACGACTTTTCGTCACACCTGTGACGAAAACGGGACTTTTCGCACCTGCTACGAGATCAGGAATTGGATTGTTTCGGCCCGAGTGGAGGAGAAGTGCATTTTTCTCTTCTTTCAATTTTCGGAAATAGAAGGGTATAAATGGCCCGTTTTTTGCCTCGTGACGAAAAGTCGTCGGAAAAGTTCGAGTTTTCCGCACTGCTCGTGAAGTGTCGTCACCCGAATGGGAAAGATTCGCGTCTCGCCCGGAAGAGGGCGCAGAGTACGGCGCATGCGCAGTTCCGCTCACCGGGCGGAAACGCTCCACTTTCCGCCCGCCTGCGCTAAGCGATCGAGAAACGCGGAGTTTTTTGCCCGGAACTTGTCGCCGGCGAAGAATGCCTTATTATTTAGAGTAAATAACGTCCGGGACGTCGTTCGACAACTCTGACCCGAAATTACGGAAACTTGGTTACTCCCAACAAGATGAGCCATTGTTCACAGCGTAACGGCTATCATACACTCAGAATCGTGATTGAATTACACTCTTACAGTAAATGTACGTTCGCGTCGAGATCGGGCTGACCGAAACCCTGATACTTAATCCTCGTAAAGTCGAATGACGTCATCATCCTAGTTATCGTAATACAGTCGAATCCCACCAGTTTACCCCCACCAGTTTACCCCCACCATTTCCAACTGGGACCAATCGCTTGTCTGATCCCCCCACTCCTTCAGTAGAACAGCCAATAGCATTGCTTTAGCTTGAACGCCATTGGTTCGTTGAAACGAAGAACTTTCCCCGTGCCAATCACGAGAGAGTTGGATTGGTGGGGGAAATGGGGAATCGACTGTATAAATCGCTGAAGGTTTGAGAGCCTTGAAGCTTTAAAGGACACCTAATGGGAAATGTTTTGAATTTCAGTAGGTCCATCGGAAAAACGAAAGTTGGGACCAATAGTTCTTCCAGTAACATCTCATCTCTCCATTTACGGTTCGGTTTTGTACAAGTTCCCTAACCTTGCCTAACCTCGCTCGTCTGAATATGAAAATATCGTTTCGTCTTGTACTACGTTTTTGGCGCGCAAATACAAAAACGAAATCAGACTCTGGATTGGCTGATCAAAGTACACGGAAAAAAATTTTCATTATGTGTTTCATTGCATCAAGTAATCTAGTTAAGAACGGAACGGTTAGGTCAAAACTACCGAAACTAACAAAACTAATAAAAATTTGAAACAATCAGCCTAGATAGAGAACGGTTTGAAAATGTAGCAATCCAGAACATTGAAGGTCCTGTTTACCCATTAGACAAAAATGTTTTCCGTGTACATTGCGTGTCTGCAAACAAAAACGAAGAAGCATGTACATTATTTACAGATCAAGAATTTATTGTGAACAAACATTTTGATTATTTCGGTTACCAAAAACATGGGAATGGTCAGCCATATCGGGAACGTGTTTATGAAATATCTCACTTACTCCGCTGCGTGCTTACTTTGGTTGTTCGTTCTCATGTAGAGCTACTGTGCGTATGACTCGTTAAAAAGAGAATATCTTGAAAAGTACTTTCCTTGTATTAGTTGAAATGTTCACATTAAGAAACGCTGGCGCCTTCGAGCGACGTCGTTAGCCCTAGATTAACCTCGGATATCTAAAAATCGTCAACTTTCAAATTCGTAGCCTTTAGACGTTCAATTAATACTTGAGACAATGTTATCTTGAATAGGCGTAATTGTGGATATACATAGAGTGGTGAATACAAAATTGGTATCTGTGGTATACGATGATACGTGCGAGGCAACGGCTCGTTCCGTGCTCTCGTCTGATTGGTCGAAGAGGGACCACGTGGGACGATTTATGTCAAGGTTCCAGACAGATTCTGGGAGGCTCGAAGTAGCACCAAATGGAAATGGCTGCAACTCGGTTATACGTTGACCTTTTTGGGATTGTTTCGGGTCATTTTAAAGAGGAACTAATGTAGTTTTGGGTGGTGTAGTTTATTTTAGGATCCGATGATTGGTTGAGGAGTTCAAAATCAAAGAGTAAAGGGATGCAGAAATGGTAGAGACAATTACAAATGGCTCTAGCTGCAATAATTCTCGGTGAAAATGGATAAAATTTTGGCCCTCACAAAGGAAAAAGGGTGAATTTTGTTGGAGTAGTAGCAGATTGCATGGAGAGTTCAGAATTTTTAAGTTAGAGGACTTCGAAGTAAGACATACCCAGGATGGAAAAAGATACCATTTTTCAGGAATGCATAATTTCGTTTCTGGGACTAAATTCAGAGTTACCATCTCGAAATGATACATTTCTGACCTAAAATTTATCAAATTTGACTCTGGGTAGTCCCTAACAACAAAATTAGTCGAGTTATGGACTTAGTTCTACGATGATGCATTTTTTACCTATGAGATCTATCTTTAGAGCCTCATAAATAATAGAAGTACTCGATTTCCGCAAAAAGGGACAATCCTGCATTAAACTGCATACCTTTTCCCTCATCGTGACTCATATTTCATCAATTTGCGACCATTATTACCCTAATTAGAGCCATTTGAACTCAACCCTTTCATCAGCTCCACATAAAATTGCCAATATCTCTACAACCAATCATCGCCTCGAAAACCCATATGAACTTCCTTATCCCCCATTA